>WBZZ01006984.1:107500-122500 GCA_019918135.1 Paulinella micropora | reverse complement strand
AAATAACTATACCTAAAAGTATGCTCAAATAAAATAAGTACACTACATAAATTATCACTTGGATTCCCAACTAAGTACAATTACTCTTATTCTCAGAATTATCCCCGGAATTATTCCCGGAATTATCCCCGGAATTGAAGGGATAATTATAACCACAAAACATTGAGCATGACTCGACTATATTTGTCAGTCACATCTCTCTGCCGGCATGCATGGAATCAAGGGAATGATGATGACACGGGTTTCTTGGTTATCGTGGCGGCCCGGAAATCTCTTATGATTTCCAGGCCTATCGACGCGTAACGGTCGTGTTCAGCTCCGGGGATAATTATCAGGATAATTATCCCTTTTTGCTCTACTGTGTTTGTGGACACGCAGTCAAGAGAAGCGAAAAATCATTTTTGCCGATTACATCATGACTCTGAAAGCCTTTCACATCATGACTCTGAAAGACTTTCCCAAATGCAAATTTCAGACACTTGAACCCACAACTTGGACTTGAAGCCCTCCTTCAAGTGCTACATCTGCATCTTCAAGTGTCACACGACACCAACTCACAATTTACGTTTCATAGTGACCGTACTTTGCAACCAAGTCTGCAAAACAAGTAGAAATCTACGTAAATAAACGAAGTGACCTCTCTGCTATTTACTGGTATTTCAACTCAGTGCTCTCTGGAGTCAGGACTTTATGCAGCCATAGAGACTTTTAATAAGAGTTCGTTGTGTATTTATCACTTGGGGTTGTATCCAAACTCACAATAACTTGATAGTTTGTGTGATTACTTGAATGTCTTTGATTATATGATACTACATATTATATTGGCAATAGTGTCTATGTGCCTGGTGATACCATATGGTATCAATTGATACCATATGGTATCAGTTTTTCAGAATTTTTTTTCAAAAAATTATCTCGATCAAACCGGAGCAGTTTTGATGAATAAAACACTAGAAAAATGTTGAAAAAGTCCCTAGCAAGCGACTCGTAAAATTTCTTGACAAAATTTTTAGTTGAAGTTTTTTTTTTTTTTATTGAAGGGTGACCCCTCCCACTGCCCTTTTTCCACGTGAACCTACCACATAACGATTTTTTTGAGAAAAGATGGAGGTGGGAGACACCCTTTCAGTCCCAGTTTCTCGATTTGGAAAGCCATGGGCCAAAAAGAAATTTGGCGATCCCACCTTTCAACACATTATGGCTTTGGGGGTGTTGAAAGAAAAAGAAACAAAACACCAAAAAGCTTTAGCTACGATGCGTTTTGACGAGAAGGATTATTACTTCTTGACCAAGCATTTGAGGCCCGAGCCTGGGCAGGCAGGGTCGAGTTGGAAGTTCATGAATGAGGACGAGGAAGAGGTAGAGATGGAAGTATCGGAGGACGAAGAAGAAGAACAAGAGGTGCAGGATGATGAACAAAAACAGGAACAGAACGACCAGGCACAGGAGCAGGAAAACGAAGAGGAGGAGGAGGGAGGAGAGGATGAAGCGGTTCCCTTTCTAAACCCTAGCCCTTTTACCGTAGGGCAATTAGAGGAAGAGAAAGAAAGGCTTTTGGGGAAGGGATTCCAGTGGAAGGTGGGACCGCAGGCAGTGGACTGCAGCGCAGATCGGCCTCGACACAAAGCGAAGTCTACGATGGAAGACAAGTTTGATGTCTCCCCACTCACGTCCCACCTCCTCTCTCTCTGTTGTTTCGCTTTCTTTTCACTATTCCAGTATAGCCCAACACCCTTTACACTTTCTTTACATGTGTATGTAATTTTCATTGAATATTGTTTTGTTGTTTCAGAGAAAAGCCTTAATCAAAATAAATTTTCAACTTACTTTTTTGTCCTTGTTGTATGCAAACATGGTGTCCACTTTGATGCAAAATATTTCGCAATTGCTAATTTTTTTTTTTTGTTTTTTTTTTTGCCTTTTTCCTGCTTGTAGACACTTTCTTCATTTTTTCCCGATGTCTGCTGTTACAACCATCTTACAACTTACCAACCAGGAGCTAGCGAAGCAGGAAAATCACAGATTAGCCAGGGCATTGACAACAGAAGAATTCATGGTTTTTTTGGGGCTGTCGCTTCGCATTTCATTAGTGGACAGGGGTCGCAGGAGGTCACACTGGGCACCCAAGGATGGTGAGGGTACAGACGGACTGCCAGGGGATGGTTTTGGAGAGTATATGGCCCTGAACAGATTCGACACCATACTGAAGTGCTTACGAACTGGTCCCCCCCCACTGATGCTGATCCTTTTTTACCGATTCGCGCTTTCGCTGAGGCTGTTGATGCAAAGGCAAGGGCAGCCATCGTTCCAGGAGCCGTCATTACGATTGATGAGAGTATGGGACAATTTACGGGAGACGGAATGCCTGGCCAAATGATCGTCCCCCGCAAGCCAATCCCTGTGGGAAGGGAGTACCACACCGCCTGCGATGTTGAAACGGGGGTCTGCATTGCCATGGAATTGGTGGAGGGTAAGGATAGGGATAGGCAGAAGCAATACGCCCATGAGTTTGGTGTTACAACTGCAACTACATTACGATTATCCAAGCCATGGTGGGGAACAGGTCGAATCTTCGTTGGGGACTCGTGGTTCGCTTCTTGCAAAACAGCAATCGAGATGAAGAAAAGGGGTGTCGATTTTGTTGGAATGGTGAAGACGGCTCACTCTGGCTTTCCTGTGCGGCTACTTTGGGGCTTACGGGGGGGAGAGAAGGGTGATTTGGCCTCAGCCACATGCGAAAAGGATGGGGTAAAGCTCCTGGCAGTCAACCAAAACGACCATAATCAGCAGCAAATTATTGCCACATGTTCCACAACCTTGCCTGGTAAGCCGCGTAATGCCCGTTTTAGTAAGACCGTACCCCGTGTCCCAAGGTGCGAGGCTGTGGCGTTGTATTATTCAGCGTTTAATGCAGTGGATATGTTCAATTCGTGCCGACACGGGTCGAACTCTCTCAATCTGTCCTTTATTTTGAATGACTGGCGCAAGGTCGACTTCATGATTTTGCTGGACTTTATTGTCACAAATGCGTACAAACATTACTGTTTTTTTAGCCAGTCCTCATTGGCCAACCTCAATATGATGAAAGGCGACAATAGGCCCGGGTATTTCAAATCTGTGCTTGCTTCGTCCCTCCTCAAACAAGGTGTTCCTCCTGATTCTGACCGCCCCTCTGTCCCCCCTTCTGAACCCAACGCTCCTGCCCAACCTGGCGCCCCAAAGTGCATGGAACTGTGTAGGTACCCCTTAGTCATCATGTCTGACAAAGTCAAAAAGAAACAGCAGGTAGGAAGAGCATATTCTGAGAGTACGGAGAGGCCGAAAAGACGTAGATGCAGAGTCTATTTGTATGCTTACACAGCAAAGGTCTCCATGACGAGCTTTTATTGCGCATCCTGCGGTCCTGAGATGCCACTGTGCAGCGGGGAAGGCAGAACGTGTCATGCCTGGCATAAAAAAAACTGAAAACAGAAAAAAAAAAAGCAAAGGACTTAATTTTCATCGCTTTGAAGTACGTTTTCTTTTTTGTTACCACATGGTATCAGACCCTTTTTTTACTTAAGCGCGTTAGCCACCAGACACTGAGGCAGCGGCCTCCAAACAATTTGTAATAAATTATTCTTACTTTTGATAATTGAAAAACAATATTTATTAATATTATTAATAAATTTGACTTTTGATTTTATTATTTTTTTCAGGTCCGGAAGTCAGGTAATTCTTGATACCATATGGTATCCAGGCACAGGCACATAGACAATAGCCAAGTTTCCTTAGATCTCACATATCACCGTAACAGTTAGTTATCATATTTAGTGGCATCACATACATGATCAAGTTTCAGCACTCATAATGCCGTTACCAATTTAGCCACATTACCGTTCATAGTGGCATTACTGAGGCAACCTTGCTGTGTGGTTCATAAAGCACTTTATCTGAATGTTTACAGTCAGAATATTCCAGTAGAATTCAAGATGAATCATATCTCCGATATATTGACTAACTATTTCCAGTTATTCTGATGTCGGAAGTATTAATATATCTACAGTTATGTATTTGTTCTAGAACAATCTTGATTTCTGGTCGGTTTTCTGTCTCAGTCGGTGCCCTATTTAGTTTCATTAAAGTGATTTTATTGTACTCAACAAGACCCTTGCGGGTTACGGTTGTTGTATTAATAAATTCTAATTTACCAAGTCGCTACTCATGATAACCGTTGGTATAACTTAGTATAGTTAGTATAATATATCCAGGCTGTCACCTCACAAGCTCCACTTCACATACTAGGTTTCAAGCATCGCTATGTATGGTCCAGGAGGGCTTCCAGTAGCATCGTGAACCGTGACATGTAAGTGTGGTGAAGTGCCACCTGAGAGAGAGAGAGAGAGAGAGAGAGAGAGAGAGAGAGAGAGAGAGAGAGGTGTGTGTGAGAGAGAGAGAGAGCTCCGAGAGAGATAGACCTGTTCCATTAGCTCCAGCAGGTTTGCCAATCCTCGCCCGTTAGCTTTTTTCTATACATGCATACATACTATATACATAAGTATGTGAAAAAAGTTCTCGCTACACTTTTCAAGCGTTTTTTTTTTTTTTTTTTTTTTTTTTAATTTTTTTTTTTTAATATTATTATTAAATGAAGGATGCATGCATACATCATCATATGTCCAAGGCTTCTCTAAAAGTCCTAGAACTATGCCTCAACGTGCCTGCTTACACGTCAGTGACGAGACAGATAATCAGGAATAACCAAAATTTTGATTTCTGGGACGTCCTAGTACGGGATGTCCCCTTTTGGGATGTCCCTAAACTCCTGAGTATTTTTGGTGGGAATGTCCCTACAGGATGTCCCTTTGGGAATGATTGTCCCTGTGGATCCCTGGGATACGCGGTCGTCCCCGGGGAAGCTAGCCTGGGCCTCACAAATGCAGCATGGAGCCAAACGCAGGGTGCCCCAAATTTGACGTGACCGTTCGTTCTCAGCAACCAGAGGGCGCGCCGGCTACGAAGTTCTGGTTCGTACCGTTGGAATCTCCGGACCCAAAGCATCCTTCAGGAAGAAGAAACCCGGATATTATTATATGCATGTATTCTTCGTTCAAAAACCACTTAAAAAGAATACCCGAACTTTTGGCACACCCCTTAAAAAAATACATACATATATACCTGGGCGGTTGAAGCCCGCAGGCCAGCTCGACAGATGTCCTGTGAACGTTCAGCTACGTGCACGGCCTGGCTGTAGTTGAGCAGCACCTGGACCCAAGCAAAAAGATATTGATCTATGTGCCTAATAAACTATCTGTCAAATTCGAACCCAAGAATCTATGAATCTGTGAGCCTATGTATATATTCATCTACGTATCCAATGGTCCTATCTATCTATCTATTCATCTATCTAATAATTAAATCTATGGCGCAGCTCTTGCTTCAGATGGGAATGCATAACAGAAGGAACAGAACGAATCAAAGCAGAGAGCATCGAGCAAGCACGCAAGGACTGCAGGGAAATGGATGTTTGCATGTTTGTAGGTTTATATGCTTGCATGTATGTATGTATGTATACCTTGTCGCAGGGGTTGTTGGACACAGGCTGCAAGCCTGCGCCGATGACATTCAACACACGGTCTGCAATGTAGCAATCCAGACCCCCAGATCCAAGGTGAGTATCTCCTTGCAGTGAAACACCAAATGGCGACTGTTTGAGCACATTTCTGACGCGCATGTTCTCTTCCGAGTCCAGTGCGCCCAAGTCCATAAAGGTCCCGTTCTGCAGGAAAGGCCTAGATAATAGATAGATAGATAGAAAGATATGTTTGGTCTATCAGCGCTGCATATCCGAAGATAGATAGACAGACAGACAGATAGATAGATAGATAGATAGGTACTAGGTAGATAGATAGATAGATATGTTTAGTCTAGGAGCATCGCATAGCCAAACGGGATAGATAGATAGATAGATAGATAGATAGATAGATAGATAGGTAGGTAGGTACTAGATAGATAGATAGGTAGATAGATAGTAGATAGGTAGATAGATAGGTAGATAGATAGATAGATAGATAGATAGATAGATAGATAGATACTTCAGCTTGTTTGCATGATCGAGATTGAGCACGTCGAGGGTCTGCTCTTGGCCATATCGAGTAACAGATATGCCCTCTTGCGCGCAACCCTGAAGAAAACCCAGGAACTTGTCGATGTTTTCACGCCAGACGCTTCCAAGGAAAATGACTGGAAATGCAGCCCAGATTCAGATTTCTCGTTCTGCTTTAAATTTGCTAGCTCGTTTTGGAGCTCCAGCTGACGCTGCCTAGATGGATGGATGGATGGATAGATAGATAGATAGATAGATAGATAGATAGATAGATAGACCTGATCTCACGAGGCAAAAGGAAAGTGGCCCACGGCATGGTTATGACCATCTCGCGAGGGCAGAAGGAGAAAAACTTGTGTTGAGGAGTGGGTGCGGTGGGCACGGGGACCCAGCACTCGTCTATACACATGCATACACACATACATAGATACATAGATACACACACATATATTGTTTATACTATATATATATATATATATATATATATATATACATACATACATACATACATGTATACATACATATATACTAATTCATACATAGATACATACATACATGCATACATACCTAGGTCAGGCTGCCAGGGCATGCGTAGCACGAACTCGCGTGAATCAACCTGTGTGTGCGTGTGTGTGTGTTTGTGTGTGTGCGCGCGTTTATGTATGTATGACCACGGGCGGGGAGGCTGAGGGTCCCCACACCAGCCAGCGCAGCACCCTGCCCATGGGCTGCAAAGCTTGCAAGTGGAAGGGCACATCGCCATGCAAGATGTACACGTTGGAGGCAGACGCAGGCAATAACAACAGCGCGGGGTCTTGCTGAAAGACCATGAACTGCGGGGACGCCACGACTAGGGCGCGGGTGAGCAATTCAGTCATGCCAGGGCCGTCTGTCGGAGCGAAATGGCACACCGAGATTGGACGGGGAGCATGCTGCAGCATTGCCACTATCGCACTGAAAAAAGCTGCATGCATGAATCTGTGAGTGTGAAAAGCATCGTTATCCCCATGGCGAAGGCCATATATCACCACCTTGTCAAGGCCAAGCTCAGACATCTGCTGGTAGAATTTTGTCCCTAACATTTCTTCAACGTCATCAACGGCTGAAGCAGGCCCAGCGACTCCGCCTACGACCTACATACATACATGCATACACACATAGTTACATAACATAGAGGCACAGATGCATACATACAAAAGAAAATACATACATAGATGCATACATGCATACATACATACATACATACAACTATTACATACGTACGTACCTTGCAGTGGTGCTGCTGCAACTGCTGGGCCTCACTGCGGACGGCAGAGGGACCAAACGTTACTAAACTGGCCTGCTTTATCCTCCAAGCTTCGCTTTGCATGAGAGTGAGTGGCTGGTGGCTTTCCGCAGCCAGAGCCCTAAAATGGAAGTACGTGTCTACAGACGAATATTTGAGTGAAGACAAAATTTTGATTGGCAGTTCCTCCGCGCCGGGAAAATTTCCAGTTGCAGTATCGGACAATAGCTCGCAAGGCATCGAACTAGCCTTAGAAAAGCGGAAAAAAGGAGGGAAAGCAACGTAGCCATCGATTCCTCCTCTGTAGCTCATCTGCGAGAGCATAGTGTTCATCGATCCAAACATGGGCAAAGTGTGACTTAGAGCTTTTGCTGCGCCTGAGCGAGTGATGAAGTAGGCGTGAGCGCTTTGGGTGCACGTGAACTTCCAAACGCTAGCGCTGCCGTTCATCTGCATGCTGTGCCTTACGGAGTTGATATCTCCTGCTAGGCTGCTCCATTCCGCTTGGGGCGGGAGGCTGCGGCAGTGGTTGCTCAGTTGATGCAGTGGTGCTATCAAATCCAGCTCGTGCTCAAGGACCAACAACGTTGTGTAATTTGTAGCCAGGAAACGCTGCAGTGCACGGCGGTGAGACAGAATCCGGGCTCGCAGTTCGGCACTGTCTCCTTGAAACATCAGCTCGGGCATTGCGCCCTCTGCAGTGTAGAAAAGATTGCTGGTCCGGGCTGTTTCATAAGCTTCAATTACTTCCAAGCTAGGTGCTACGAGCGACATCAGGGGCAGCCATAAGGGTCCCATGGCGTTGCGGGGCGAGATGACGAAGACTGCATCCGCGGCATAATCACAAGTTGCCACAGACTTCAGGTTTGGAAACTCAGACTTGCTGGTGAGTTGCATAAGGTCGGAGTCGCATGCAAGGGCTGGGTAGGCTGCTAAGAGCTGAGGAACCTCTTGGCCGAGCACGTCCAGGTCCAGCTCCTCGCCAGGCCTATGTATGTATGTATGTATGCTACATGTACATGTATGTATGTAAGTCGGACCGCTGCCTGACTTGCTCCAAGTACAACTGCAGCGCATCGCGGGCATACGACAGGCCTCGGACAGCCGGCACCCAATGTGTGTGCGTTTGAAATTGGCGATGGCGCGCCGCCATGGCAGAGAGCAACCAAGCCTTGTCAATGCTGGGATTCTTGTCGGTGCCGAAGCGTCGATGCATTTGTTCGAAGAGTGGTGGATCTGCCAAAAGAGCGACTGTCCCGTGTTTTAATACCAACATATTCAAGATGTGGTTGTAAGGAAGGGAGGCATTCAGGCGCGCCAGTTGTAAAAACTTCTCCGCTCCCAATCTTGAAAAGAGCATAGCACCTGTGCCAGAGACGGCAAAGTCCGCACCCTGTGCTTGCAGGGTTTTGATGCGTTCATCACCTTGAAGCTGGGTTGCCATCACGAGTGAGTGCTCAAGCCAAATTACGTCATAGCGCGGGCTGTGGGACAGCTGGCTCAGGAGCTTGAACACCTCGCGGTGTCCATGCGAATCATTTTGGTAAAGAGAGAGATCGTCCTCCAGAACCAGAGCGGTGGTTTGTTTACTTTGCAGAAAGCCCGTAAGAATGTTCATCACAGAAAACAACAAGGCTGTTTCCTCCATGGCATACATTGTTGTCCTCGTCTGGCTTTCCAAATCCAGCTCGGACATAATCTTGAGATCCCTGCTTACAGCCCGGAGGCCACCTTTACCTAAGGACTTTCCATCATACGCGGTGACCACTCGCGCTTGCAGGAGCCCCAGGCGCTCCATCAAGCCCTGCATGTGCTCCTTGCGGTCTGCCCGTCGCACCAGGTTCATGATCTCCACCCGACACTGGGTGCGGAGGTGGGCGGCGCGCCAGGTCTGGACTGACTGTTGCAGCGCGGTCGCCGCGGCAGGCAGCAAGACCGCCGCTCGCCGCCCAGGCCAGGGAGAGAAAGAGCACGACGAAAATGGGAGAGGTGTCTCACAATGGGAAGAAGGCGCACTGCTGGACGCCGCGGCAGAGGCCGATGCTGCACCTGGGCACTCACAAACGGCTGTCGTGTCTGCGGCGGACTCTGACTCAGGACCAGCAAGCTCGAGTGCCTGGTCCGGGACAAGGAAGCGGGCAAAGAACTGGGGCGAGAAGCAGGCGTCAACGTCGGCAGCGGCTTCCTCCAGTGTTTTCCCATTGCTTTCCGTCGCTTCCTCTAGCGCAATGGTAAAGGCTGCACTGTGCATATCTTGCGTGAAGCCCCACCTCGGTGGCTCTTCTGGCACCTCTCTTGGTGATGCAGCAGGCTGCCATTCCGCAGCTTCCACACTCCAGTCCGCCACTTCCACGAGTCTACCATCAATGACACGTGACCGCGTTTTGAATTGTGGTTCGGGACTTGGAGGCGCCCAGTCTACAGCTTCCATGCGCTTACATTCATTAACATACGATTGCGTTTTGACAGGTCCGTCCACAGGCACAACCTCCAGCAAGCCATCGCACGGGTCAGATATTTCAACATGACTGGCCCAGCTGTGGGCATTCGAATGGGATTGTCTGAGTGCGATTCCTGCATATTCCAGCACTGATGTCTGCTGCCCAGGCCTCAGCTCGAGCCCCCGCATGTGTTGCAGAAGCGTGGAAAGCTCCTTGGGCTGCTTTTGCAGCAACTGCGCAAAGATAGTCCCCAAGTGCTGCAGCGGCGCATCCTCATCCTTGCCACCGTTCACAGACTTGTGGATGTAGTCTAGAAGTTGCGTATACTCCGCCGTGGTCACGCCCCAAGGCCCCTTTGCCAGTGTGTCTTCGACCACCACGGTGGTGTCACGTATGGAGCTGTTATACTTCAAGCGGTCTTGCACGAACACACTGGGCAGCGCTAGCCGAGTCCGCAGGGACGACATGCTCAAAGCCTCTGAAACGATGAAATCGATGGGCCGCGAAGGGTCCGTGCGCGCTGCGGCCAGTAGCCAAGCAGCTGCGTGCCGCGAGTACATGATGGCGGCGGTGCCATAGATTTTGCAGTCGAGCCCGTGTCGCTCGAGGCAGCGTGCAGTCTTCAACCGGCCGGGCCCCAGTAGCTGCGCCGACAGCACGTCAACGAAACTCAGCCAGAGCACGTCCATGGCCCGCGTTTGCTCCAGCTGCAGCTGCCTGACCTGCTGCAGCGCGTGGGTAGCATCCTGCACGCCTACATATACATATATATATATATATATATATATATGTATATACATATATATGTATATATATATAGATGTGTATATATATATATATATACATATTATACATATACCTATTCATATACCTATAATATACCTTATACATATACACGTACACACATACATATACATATACATGTACATATGCATATGCATATGCATATACATATACATATACATATACATACATAATACCGCGGCCGGGAGAGATGTTATCCTCCAGCAGCAACAAGAACTCATCCTTGCTAATACATACATACATACATTCATACATACAGACATAAGAACTCATCCTTGCTAATACATACATACATACATTCATACATACAGACATACATACATACATACATTCACACATGCATACATACGTAAGTACATACATACATACCTGGCTAGAAAGTCCTGCAGGGCGGTCATATGCGAGAAGGAGCAGCCAAACATACCGGCCGGCTTGCCGAACCATCTCTCGTTTAGCTTGAAATCCAGCTCTGCGGTAATGCCGAGCTTTTCTGCCGCGTAGCGACGCAAACCTGCCTCTCCCAGCTGAGCCCCGTCCACTCCTGGTTGTATCAGTAGCTATACATACATACATGCATACATACATACATAACATGACATACATGACATGCATAATATACATTTCATACATACCAGGTCTAACAGGCCGAGTTGGCGCGCGAGCCGCCGGAAGTCGGCCAAGCGCTGTGATACATGCATACATATATACATACATACACGCATACATAAAATGTCATACGTACATACCTACTTACATAGTATTATCAACATACATGCAATACATACATAGTATTACTATGCAATACATACATACGTAAGGTACTACATACTTACTTACTTGTGACTCACGTTCGAGGTTTATGACCACAACGCGGGTCGGGGCGGGGAAGATGGATGTCATGAAGATGGATGAACTTGGACTGGCCTGGCTGCCAGCCTGCGTGCCGTCCGCCGCGTAGAAGGAGCGGAAAAGGGAAAACCTGCAGAAGAGAAAATGAATGAAAAATCGCAATCAATGCATTAGTAATATAATATAGTATGTCTCTATGTATGTATGTATAACATTATTTCTGTGCACGTACTTCTATAAATTTGAAGAAATAAATTTCAATAAATAGTTGAATAAATCAACATATTATATCTATAAATAAACAAACAAATAAATAAATAAATAAATAAATAAATAAATAAATAAGTTGTTAGGCTTTGGCCAGGACAGTGTGAGCAGCAGGGATCACCAGGGGTGAGAAAGAGAGCCTTAGGCAGCTTGATGCCGACTTCAAAGCTTCAAACCAGTATGGGGGTTATCTGGGGCTATGGGGTATCTTTACATGGAGCATTAGTGAGTCCAACACCCGTTCCACATGCATGACTCATTATATGGCCTTTGATGAACTTCAAATTAATCACTGCAAAAGTAATAGTGAGCAGAATATGCTAAAAACAAAAGTATGCCTTGATATCAGGCTGAAATCAGGCTGAATGTACTTCATAATAGTGACTCGCCTGAAAGAATAAAGTCGAGCAGAGAAAAAGAGAGAGAGAGAGAGAGAGAGACTCAGTGTGTGTGAGAGAGATAGATAGATAGAGACATATAAAGATATTATATATATATATATATAATTATAAAGATATAGATAGATAGATAGATATAGAGAGAGTCTCTGAGACCAGGAGCTGTCGACTTCTGGCGACTTTGCCAGCGGTTGCGGGTGGGTGGGCTCCAAACAGTGCTGCTGACTATGATTTATTAGAAGCGAACAAACAAACACATACATACATACATACATACATAAAAAATAGTTAAATATATGTACAGATAGTATTATATATATCTTTAATTGATTTCTTCTATTTATGTTTGCTTTTTTTACTACAAAGCTCTTGAAGCTTAAGATGCTTTCCAACGCGCGAGCCATCAAACGACTTTGCAAGCTGCGTGGGCTGACAACAAAGCCAACACAGTGCTGTAACTCTCCGCCTGACTAGTGATGTTCGCTATACAGGGTTGAAATGTGTCCGCAAGCGCAGCATATAGTCTTAAAGTACTCTTAGACAATTTTGTCTGTCTATATGTATATTTGGTATGCATGTCCTGCATTAATGCATGCTAGGTATATATTGTCTGTATGAGAGGATCTGCTAGTTCATGTACATATGGCATGTACGTATTTTCTTCTTCTTCTCCTCCTCCTCCTCCTTCTTCTTCTTCCTGTTTCTGTTCCTCTTCTTCTTCCTATTATTATTCTTCCTCTTATTCCTCTTCTTATTCCTCCTGAAATTCCTGCTCCTGTGTTTATTTTCTTCTTCTTTTTTCTTCTCCTCCTTTTCCTCTTCTTCTTCTTCCTCCTCCTCCTCATCCTCCTCCGGATCCTTCTCTTCTTCTTCTCATTACTCTTCTTGTTCTTCTTGTTCTTCTTCCTCCTCCTCCTCTTCTTCTTCCACTTTCTTCTTCATCTTCTTTTTCTTCCTCCTTCTTCTTCTTCTTTCTTCTTCTTCTTCTTCTTTTCCTTGTTCTTCTTCTTCTTCTTCTTCTTGTTCTTCTTCTTCTTCTTCTTCTTCTTCTTCTTCTTCTGCTTCTTTCTTCTGCTTCTTTCTTCTTCTTTCTTGCTTCTTCTTCGTCCTCCTCTTTCTCATTGTTCTTCTTCTTCTTTCTCCTCCTCCTCCTTCTTCTTCTTCTTCTTTCTCCTCCTCCTCCTCCTTCTTCTTCTTCTTTCTCCTCCTCCTCCTTTCTTCTTCATCTTCTTCTTCTTCATCTTCTTCATCATCATCTTCTTCATCTTCTTCTTAATTATCATCATCATCTTCTTCTTCGTCCTCCTCTTCTTCCTCTTCTTCCTCTTCTTCGTCCTCCTTGTTCTTCTTGTTCTTCTTTCTCCTCCTGCTCCTCCTCCTCTTCTTCTTCTTCTTTTTCTTCTTCTTCTTCTTCTTCTTCTTTCTCCTCCTCCTCTCCTTCTTCTTCTGTAATTTTGTTCTTGTTTTTGTTCTTCTACTTCTTTTTTCTTCTCATCCTGGTCCTCTTCTTCCTCTTTCTCCTCGTTCCTTAGAGCAATAGTAATTAGCAAGACTTCAAGCTCTCCGTCCTCAGTCGTTTCTGGTCGTTTTTATTTGCCCAGTAGCTTATTTCAAAGATCCTGATAATAGCTTATAATGAGCCACTAGGTACACAGGGTTTGGACAGAAGAATAGGCTGAGCTCGAAGCGTTCGCGATCGAAAGTCATCGATTATAGAATTTACCAGCAAGGACTTCTCATGTATGTAATGGTTGCAGTTCTGATGCGACCTGCTGGTACAGCTGGAGGTGGTCCCGTGCGCCGCCAAGATGTGCGAGCACTTCACGAGTCGAGACAGCAAGGCGACCGCCAACATCGATATCTGGAATTAAGTTGCAAAAAATAATGAATAAATAAATCAGGCAAGGGAAAACATGTCATGGATGTATGTATGTATGCATGTATGTATGTATGTCCACCAATCCATCCATTCACGTACGCATCTATGCATCTATCCATCCGTCCATCCGTCTATCTAACCCTAGATACGTACATGCATACATACATAAATACATACATACATACATACATATATACAATTTACGTGCGTACATACGTACAAACATACATACATACATACATGCATACATATATATACATGCATAGATACATTCATACATATACGTTTTACATGCATGCATGCATACGTACATACATACATACATACATACGTGGGATGACTGGGTGCATGGATGGATGAATGGATGAATCGATGGGTGGGAGGCTGTGTGGTTGACTCGCATTTTGCTTGCATACATACATACATGGACACATGCATACATATGTGCATACATACACACACAGATACATGCATACATGCATACACACAATACATGCATACAAATAGACATACACGCACAATATAACATAATATAATTATAGCATAACATGTATAATTCGCAATCTCGGCTGCTCAGCTGCAGGTGGGTCAGAACCACCAAACGTGCATGAACATTGTATATTTGTTATATGTATGTATGTATGTATGTATGTATAGATGTATAGATGTATGTATGTATGTATGTATGTGTATGTATGTCATGTATGTGTATGTATGTGTATGTATATGTGTATGTATTTATGTATGTATCTATGCATGCATGCATGTATGTATGTATGTATGTGTGTGTGTCTGCTAAGGTGGGAACGGAAACACCACCCGTGGCTGATGCAGACCAGGTACTAACTTACGTATGATTTTGTATATATGTTTACATCTATGCATGCAGCATTTGAATCCTGTACTTCGCGCTTCGCAACTGCAAGCTATCACTACTACTGCCACTACTATTTTTACTACTACTACTACTGCTATTGCTACTGCTACTACTA
>WBZZ01006984.1:85000-105000 GCA_019918135.1 Paulinella micropora | reverse complement strand
TCACTAAATGATTGTTATTGATGTGAGTTTGACTACTATGAGTGCCACTTGGGCACGCTTTTTGGAGACATGGGGGGGTAGGAAGGCTTATAAAGGCGAATTAAGCATTCCTATTGATTTCAAAAAAAGCATATTTAAGCCATTATCTCTCTTCCTATTAATCAATGTCTCCAAAATTTTTTGCGACACAGCGACAAAAAAGTAAAATTCTGCCGCAACCTCTGCGGCGCGGTGGATTGAAGTCGTCCAAGGTGCCGCATGGTCATATTCGTGAGAATTCATCCTTTTCCATCTGGTGGCACTGGTAGCGGTATATGTGTCATAAGTCTATAATATATTTTTTCTTCTTTATCCTAGCACTGCTCAGTATATTCTCAGGTTTTATATCTAAAGATTTTAACAAATTTACATTTTTCTTTTCTTTTGTTGCTTCTTTAACTTTGTCTGCTAACTGCTCCTTCTCTTGTTCTTCTTCTGGTTGTTCTCTAAGATTTGTTTTTAATAATTCATCAGGTCTGACTAAATCTTCTTCACTGAGTATGACCTTAAAGCATTTTCTTCCTTTTACCTTGTAAATAGTTTTACTAAATTACTTATCACTTTTTGAAAAAATAGTATGTTCAAGTTCATTTCTTACTCTTGTATCCTTAGGAAAATCATTTATTAAATGATTTCTGTATATTTCTTGTATATTCCTTACTTTACCTTCATAAATTTTCATAGTGACAGCATTTATTCCTGTGTGATATGTGTTATTATAGTTTTTTACAATCTCGTGAACATAAGGAACACATGAAAAATTTTCATTGACTTCCCAAAGCAAACTTAAGTTATTTCTTATTGTTCTAATAAATATATCTATTATTCCCATTGTTCTGTGGTCTCCTACTTGGACAGCACTATGTTCAATATTATTTTGTCTAAAATACTCACCCACTTGTCCTTTAAACTCGCCACCACTATCAGATGTAATTCTTTCAGGTAATTCTTTTGTAAAAATTTTCTTCAATCATTCTAAGACATAGCAAGTTGTATTTTGTTTATTGGTTCAATCCATCCTCGTCTGCTATATACATCAATAGCAACTAGGCAGAAATTGTTATGAGCATTGTCTGGTTTTTTGGATACTTTTGACATATCCATTAAATCAATTAACACTTGACTTAATGGTTTAGCCTCCGGTGCGGTTATCGTATTCCATATCTTAGCATGCTTAGATTGATTATGTATTTCAAGTGCCTCTTCAAGTTTTGCTTTTTGTTCTTGTTGTTTTTCTTCTTGCTTATTGTCCATGGTATATTATAAATTAGATTTTTTCCTTATGACTAAAACTTAAGAAAGACCCTATCTATTTCATTATTTTTTTCTTTCTTAGCACCACCAGAAGAATGATTATATATTTTCACGCTCACACTACTTGATTTCTTACCTTTCCCTTTCTTAGGCTTCGGTTCTTCTTCACTACTCTCGCTTTCACTTTCTTCACTCTCAATTTTCTTACTATTCTTCTTTTCTCGTTTGTTCTCTGCTTTCTTTCTTCTTATTTTCATCTTAGCCATCTTTTCTGCGATAATGTCAGTAAAATCACATTCTTCATCGCTCTCACTGCTTTCTTCAGGTGTATCATCTTGGTCTTTTCCATTAATGATATCATTAGCAACACCCATTTCGGCCATGCGGTTTATCTTTTCCTCCATCTCTTTATAATCGCCTACATAAGCCTTTCTACACTTTGCTAATTTCTCTTTCGCTATTTTTTTTTTTGCTCTTAATACTTTCCACAGCCTTACCCCAGTTATTACGACTTGCTTCGGGAGACGGCATTTTAGAATTACACTTCTATCTGTCTTCAACAGATTTCTCGCTTATTCTAAAAATATTCTATCCTAAGATTATTATATTTTAGTATCCACAAATTAAATATTTATTTGATATTTTAGAATTTCGCTTCGTGCTACGCACTTTCTCTTATTCTAAAACATCTGTTTAAAAATAAAATTTTATTTTAATAATAATATAGGAAACGATTTTCTAAAATATCTCAAACGAGTTTGAGATTTACGAAAAGCGTAGCGAAAGTTGGAATTTAGAAAATCAATACAATGAGTCAATATAAATCATTACTCTGCTTGAATGAGTTGGCAGTTGATAGTCTAGATATAGCCAACTTAGACTTAACAAATACGAACATAGTGGGCTTAAACACAGACAGAGTGCCAGAAGATGCTGACCCTATAAATCTTTATTATACTGACGGGCGATTTGATACAAGGTTATCTAGCAAATCAACATCAGACATCAAAGAAGGAAAAAATTTATACTACACAGAGCAACGAGTAAGGGACAACGACGAGGTTAAGGCTTCAACTCAACACCGCTCTAATATATCTAATCCGCACCAAACCAGTCTATATAATTTGATAGACACGAACATATCCGCACCAACGGTCGGGCAATACTTAACTTATAATGATGTGGATGGTAAATGGAAGAATACAACCATCGGGTCAATTGATACACTTGCTGATGTAGTCATAACGGCACCGATAGCCATGAATAGTTATCTCACGTATAATTCAATAAACTGGGTAAATAAAACATTTCCAATAAATGTGGATGAATTCGGCAACATTAGTATGGGAGGTAATCTAAATATAACAGGAGTAAATTTACTAAATACCAAAGATGTTGATGAATGGATATATGAGCATGATGATAATAATAATAAAGTTTCAGCAGGTGGAAGTATAGACTCACATAGCGATGTTATAATTACAGGCTTCCCATCAGATAACCAATTGCTCATTTATAGCACAGGGCAATGGAGATACGACACCACCTTTTCTGAGATTAGATGGCACCGCCAGTATGACGGGAGCCTTAAATATGGGCGGTTATGCTATTTCAGGGGCTTCTACATATAATGGAATTAATCTCGCAAATCTCTCAGTTGATAGCACGGTGGTTAAATTAACAGGAGACCAAACAATAGCAGGGGTCAAAACATTTAGCAGTGCAATTAAAGCGAATGCGGGAGTATCAACAACAACATTAACAGCAAGTGGAAAGATTACAGCGAGTGGTGCTAAAATATTGCTTCATAATGTTTTCAATGAAGGAGGAAGCAATACAGGTATACTCTTTTCTAGCCTTACTGATTATAACTGGGGAATGTATATGGTGACTTCTGGGGCATGCAAATCATTTAGTGGAGGAACAGCCGTGGCTGGTAATAATTTTAGCACTGAGGCTATCAGATTTAGAGTTGCTAATACTTCAACCCAAGGTTTTATATGGGAGAATTCTGCGGAACAATTATTGATGTCATTAAGAGGAAGCGATGGAACTTTATGGGTAAGAGGATTAATTACGGCAAGTGCGGGAGTATCAACAACCACATTAACAACAAGCGACAATATAGTAGTAGGTGCTGGAAAAGTGTTTTCATAGACAGAAAATCATTCGTCAACAATAAATTAGTCTTATGGGATAATGATACAGGCTCTACAACTACATTTTATGGTTTTGGTGTTGCTAGTCAAACTTTGATGTATAATGTTTATTCTTCAACAGATACTCATATATTTTACTATGGCGGGACAAATGAATTATTCAGAATTAATAATGGAGAAGTTAAGGCTTCAAGGATAATAACAGCAAGTGCTGGCATTGATATGAAAAATCAAAGTATAACAAATGTTAATCTTGTTGACGGTGTGGATGTTGCTACACTAGATACTTCGGTGGTTAAATTAACGGGAGACCAAACCATAGCAGGAAATAAAAAATTTACATCAGTTTTAGAAGTAAGCGGTTCATCCAATCCAGCTTCTTTTGATGGTATTGGCATAGCCTTTGATACACAAATAGGAGTAATTGCAGCACAAAAAACAGCAACTGCGACTTGGTATCCGATACAAATAACAGGGTCGTATGTAGAGTTATATTCAGGCGATACTTTAATTATAACCGCAGCTGGCACGACATTAAGTTTGAATAACAACAAAATTACAAATTTAGCAACTCCTACATTATCAACAGACGGGGCGAACAAAAGTTATGTAGATACATTAGACACACAAAATGTGAAACTAACAGGAGACCAAACAATAACTGGAAGTAAAACATTTAATGGGGCGAGCACCGTAATAAAATATCTAACTCTAACACAAACGGCCGATTTTAATAATCATGATATCATTAATGGGGGAAATATTACATATAATGGGGCACGGATATTAAACCAAAATGGAGGAGATATATTCTTTTCTCAGACAACAGGAGATTATCAGTCTTTCTTATATACTCTAAACACCGATTCAAGCGGAACCGCAGACCAAAGAGGTTATGTATTTACGAATGTCGCATTTGATGTAGTAAAAGGGGCGGGGCTTTTATTATCCAAAACTTCTTTTGGATAATAAAAGTGCTTCATCTGATATTGTCCGTTTTAACAATGCTGGCGGTATGCGGTTTTATGGCGCCTTAGACATGAATTCAAACAACATTACAAGTGCTGGAACAATTACTTCAACTGCTGGCATAACTACAACAACATTAACGGCAAGCGACAAAATAACGACGGCATTAGGTAAGCCGATAATCATAGGCAACACAACAAAAGGAGTTGGAGCAACTGGCGGATTAGAGCTATACGGAACCAGTGGCAATTTAAATGGCTCGCACATACAAGCATTCGTTCATTCATCTGTTTATCCTGTATTTCAACAATTAAACTGGAGTCAAGACAATATTGCTTTAAGTTTTGATTGTTGTTATGACGGGGCTGGTTGGAAATCAAGCGACCCTGGCTCAAACTTTCAAATATACAAAATGAGTGACAAACTTGCTTTTAACTACAAATCAGGAGTAGCGCTGGGAGGAACTATAACATGGTCTGAGGCGATGAACATAAGCAATGCTGGGACTTTAACGGCGACAGGAGCAATAACAGCGAATGGTGGAATATCAATAGCAGCGAGTGGCGGAGGAACGACAACAATAAGTCAAAGGCCAAGTTATACAAATCAGCCACTTATGCAAATGAAAGGAAACGGCAGTGCGAATTATACTTGTATTTGTAATGATAACAATTTAACTTGTTTTAATACCACAAACTCAAACGGAAACCCGCACAGTGGATATGTGTATTTGACATCAGGAGCAACTAGTTGGACGGGTTCTTCAGACAGGAGATTAAAATCAGATATTGAAACATTAGACTGCGGGGATTATTGCGAGAAATTAATGAAAATAAACTGCTGTTCGTATTATTGGAAAACGGACAAAAAGAAAGAAAGCAAGAATTGTGGTTTTATTGCCGATGAAGTTAAAAAAATATTTCCAGAATTTGTATCAGAAAGCGGAATAAAAGCAGACGATGGAGATGGCAACCTTGAAGGCATAACATATACAAGTTTTATACCAATATTAATCAGTGCTTTTCAACACGTGGCAGAAAAGGTAGTTAATTTAGAAAAACAAAATAAAAATCTCATGCTTATTATAGAAGATCTATCTAAGCAACTAGCCGAAATTAGAGCAGTTGTTTTTCCCTGATATTTATCAACTTCACTCTCATTCATTCATTCTCGCTAATCTCAAACACGTTTGAGATATTGATAAACATCGTAAAAACGATATTTTAGAATAAGCGGGATATCTGACGAGCAGTCAGATTGTGAGCGCAATTCTAAAATGTCTAATAATACAACGAGACTTCATAGACCACCTCCTATTATGGATATGGATGGCGAACTAACGCCCGAATTAAAATCTCGTGTTCTTGAAGTAGAACTTAAGAATGAGGAAAAAAAAGTAGAGCACGAATTGGAAGATAACTGGACGTGTTATTGTATTAAAAACAGGCCGACCGACAGCCGAATGATTAAGTATTTATTTCAAATGGTGATAATAATATCAATCATATCTATTTGTTTAGCAAAACTCGTTCAACATAACTTACCATGCGAGCAGACTAATGTATATGTGGGTATCTTAACCCTTATGGTCGGAATAGTTTTACCTTCCCCTTCTTCAAGTAAGCGATGATATTTATCAACTTCACTCTCATTCATCCTTCATTCCCGATAATCTCAAACATGTTTGAGATATTGATAAACATCGTAAAAAAATAAAATGGAAGACGATGTTTGAGATTATAGATTCAACAAGTTGAATCCATAGCGAGAAAAGGCGGTTAGCCAGATAGAAGCGCAATTCTCAAATATCACATTCGTATAAGTGTATTTTATACCAAGAAGCATCATTTGAACACATTAAAGGTAGTGCTTCATCAAAACTCACACACCAATCACTGAAAGGTTTATACAGGCATTTAAATTTAGTTTCTATTCCTTGCTTTATACAATAAACACAACTCTCATTCTTTTTTTCGCTTACCCGTGAGTAAAAGTCGCAGGCTGTCCGCGAAAATATTTTTGTTATTAAAAAGTTTATCATCAGCAATATAATCATGGCTACTGAATATAAATACCAAAGATTATTTTTCTAAGTAATGATTTTGCAGGAAGCAAGACATTTAACAAAAATATTCAAATGTCATTCACGCCAACCAAAATGAATGTTAAGTTTATTCATTATATGAATGACCAGACGGAAACCAAAACCAGAATTCTTTATATGGACAGAATTGGAATTATTGGCACATTTGCGGATAGTAATATAGCAAACATTTCAAACCTCAGTTATAATTTGGGTGTCGTTGGATGGTCAGACGGACAATATACATTTAAAGTCCTTGAAACTGACAGCGGAAATATTGACACAGGAAATTTAGCAGGCCGAATTGTTGTGTGTTTGGAATTCTTGGCTTAGAATATAGGATGGAGAAAATAAACAACGTGAAGGTAAAACCAGTGAAGCAGGAAGGTGAAGGGGACAAAAAGGCGAAAGGTTATAAGTTATTTAACGAGTCGTATGCTAATATATTTCTACTTGCCCGTAAGAAAAGTGGAAAAACGACAGCACTCTTTGAAATACTGAAACGGACAACAGACAGAAAAACCCGTATTGTCATTATTGCTTCAACAATACACAAGGACTACATTTATAAAGCAATGGTAAAGCACTTTAAGAACAGGGGGAACCCGATGGCTGTATATACGTTTCTCAAATCAGATGGAGTAAATGTTATAGACTATGAGTTAGACAAAAATCTCCAGCATGCTGGAGATAACGAGCAACAAGAAGGTGAAATTAAACAGGATGATAAAGAACCGATGGAGAAACCACAATTTCTTTATTTCGGTAGAGAAGAAAAAAAGAAAAATACTGAACCAAAAGAGATGCCAAGTAAGTATATTTCGCCAGAGGTTGTTTTTGTTTTGGATGATTTAGGAAGTGGATTAAGAGACAAGTCCGTGAGCGATTTGTTAAAAAAGAACAGACACTATAAAAGTAAGGTGATTATGTCAAGCCAGTATTTGAACGATCTACGGCCAGAAGCCATTAAGCAGTTAGATTATTTATTAATCTTTCCAGGCCAGTCTCAGGACAAAATGGAACTCGTGTATAAACACTTAGACTTATCTTTCAACTTTAATTACTTTCTGGAAAAGTATCACGAGGCTACAAAGGAGAGATTTAATTTTCTTTATGTTTCAAGTGTTGATGATGAATTACGGAAGAATTTTGCTTACAGATTAAAATAATGATATTTGACAATTTCACTCTCATTCATTCATTCTCGTTTATTGTCAAACATCGAAACCATTAAAGCAAAAACGATGTTTTAGAATAAGCGGAAGTGCGACAGCACGAAGCGCCATTCTAAAATATCAAAATAAAAAATTTGGAATTAATTATTTTTTTACATAGTATAATGGTAGTAAAAACAACTCGTGTTGAAGTCATTCCAACAATCGGCAAACGAACTATTAACTCAAGCACAAATATGGCTGGAGGTAAAAAGAAAACTGGACGGAAGAAGGGTAAGGGGCAGGCTGGCGGTAAAATTAACTGGGCAAAAGTAGAAAAAACAGCCGGAAATATTGAAAGGTGGTTTAGAATGAACAAGGCGATATCAAGAGGAGCAACATTTTTAAGCGATGTAGGGGTTCCTTATGCGGATCGTGTAGCAAAGGCGGCGGCTAAACAAGGATATGGTAGGCAGAGCGGACGTGGGGCACTCAAATTCTAAAAGATATTTGACAATTTCACTTTCATCCAATGTTGAATTTTAAATGAAAATTCAACATAACGCTCATTCTCGTTTATTGTCAAACATCGAAGGGTTAGTTAATGAAAAACGATGTTTGTAAAACACACGAGAGCGGTAGCGGAAGTGTGGATTTACAAATATCAATTGGAAATATTTTTTTGTTAATATAGTATTTTTGTTTTCAATATTGAAATCAAAAATGGTTGCTAAAACCAAGCGAATAAAAAAGACGAAGGTAAGACCACCGCGAGTTTATAGGAACAAGAGCGGGAAACCATACATCATACAAAAGGGGAAAAAATATTATCTTAATTTCGGTAAGAAAACAAATGATATGAGCACACTTCAAATTGTTAAACTTTTTATGAAATACTTAAGCAATAAGCCACGTGCGACTCCACGGACAAGGCGGGCAAGAACAAAGAAGGAGGATTTAAGAAAAGTCCAGAGCCTGTCAGAGATTGAACAAAGTACAAGAACAACCATTCAAGACCACTTAGACAAACTCAGAAAGGAAAAGTATGAAGGTATTGAAGCCATAGAGAAAAAAGAAAAGACAGCACGGGAGGAAATGGAAGAGGAGAAGAAAAGGCAAGAGCGTCGCATAGACGCAGATGCTAAGGAAAGACAAGATATAATGGACAGGGAACATAAAAGAGAACTAGCGGAGATTAATGAAAGAAAGGAAGAAATAGATAGGGTATTAAGAAGGGAGCAAAAACTCATAGAAGATGTAAAATATGAAGCAGACCGAAAAAATAGGATACAAGCATTACCACCACTGCAACAACAATATATTACGCCACCGCAATATGGACAGCCACAAGCCCCGCCACAAGCACCACAATTAGGAGCCCCGCCACAAGCACCACCATTAGCTAATTTAGGAAATGAAACACCATTGAAAACGAAAGAAGAATATGAGGAAGAAAAAAAGCAAAAGCAGAAAGATATTGAAACACTGAAATTAGCAGGATATACAGATAATTTCATAAAAAAGATGAGTCGTAAAGACTTACAAAAAGCCAGTCAAGATATTCAGACGGCTATAGCCACAGCGACATCTTTAGAGGAACAGAAAAAGTTAGCAGAAGAATATAAAGAAAAACTTGAAAAGGAAGAAAAGAAAGCAGAAGAAAAGGGTAAGCATTTTGAAAATTTACTATTTAATCAATTTTTGATCTCAGGATTTTCAAAAACTTATCACCCAAACATTACTATAAAAGAGTTAGCACAGGCTTTAAAAAAGAGACTAGATAGTGAAGGTCATAAAAAATTAAATTACAAAGACACTACAAAGTGGATAATTGACATGATTAAAAGGTTTAATGTTGATGTTGGAAATGAAGAGAAAAATGTGAAAAGAAGAATAGCGGATTATGCTAGATATGAAGAGTATATGGGGAATCTCCAAAATGTTGAGCAAAAAGGGACTGGAGCGAAGACATTAGAAGAATTAATTAATAAGGTATTTTCAATAAAAATAATTAAAAAAAATCTATCCCGCAATGATTGGAGGCACACAATGAATAAAAAGGACTTTGTAAAAACTCTAACTAGCAAAATGACCATAGACCCGAATGTGGATAAACAAGTTTCAAATTATTTGAACATTGACGAGGGAATGCCCCAACCGCTACCCCCGAGCGTCGCGGAGACAACCATACCCCCGAGCGTCGCGGAGACAACCATACCCCCGAGCGTCGCGGAGACGCCACAATCCCCACCTGAAGAACCACCCAATCTCCAACCAGTTGGAGATAACGAGCAACCCCCGCAAGCGGGCGAGGGGCGGGGACTAATGACTAATGAAATAGATGACATAATGAAAAAATATGGATGGTATCTCGGAGCGATAGCGAGCGATGAAATTTACAAGTTGAAGCCCGGAAGCAGAAAGCGATACGGATTTATTATGAACTTAGATAATCACAAGCAAGCGGGGTCTCATTGGATTAGCGTTTTCGTCAGTATAGATAAAGACAGGAGTGTTGAAGTGTATGACCCATTAGCACTTTACGAGCCAACAGAAGACTTTCAACAACAAATGAAACGACTAATTGACCGAAGTAATCCAGATAGTTATTTATTAATGAAAGTTAATCAAGTAAAACAACAATCCAATACTAGCGACACATGTGGATGGCATCGTATGAGATTTTTAATGGAGCGGGCTAAAGGAGTGCGATTTAAATTTGCTAGCGGTTATACAGATTTAAAAGAAGACGAAGCGGAGAAATTAAAAGCACAGAATGGTTATGGTCATTTTGATACCTATTTGTAAATGATATTTATCAACTTCACTCTCATTCATTCATTCTCGTTTGTTGATAAACATCGAAAACCGATTTATTTTTTTCAATAAAGAAAAAACGATGTTTTAGAATAAGAGAGATATCTGACGATCAGTCAGATTGAGCGCAATTCTAAAATATCATGGACTACAAAGGCGGTCGCTCAAGTTCAATTTACTATATCAACAGCAAAAATAGGATAACTGGCACAGACAGCGACTTTACACACGAAGTCAATATGAAGGGGCTAGACAATCCCACACATTGTAAAATTCTTCATATCTATGTGCCGAAGTCGTATTACTCCGTCGCCAGTCCTTACAATACTTTTGCATTACCCGAAGACGGGTATGAGGCTTTAATTACGATACCTGAGGGAAACTGCACAATGAACAATCTAAAAAATAAGTTGTCTGAGGTGCTAACCGCAGACAGCCCCAATAATTATAGTTATGTGGTATCCAGTAATAATACCAACATTCACCCTGAAGATGGAAAATTAACATTCAGCGTGTCAGAAAATAAAGGAATTCAACCGCGATTTATATTTGATGGCGATACCCGTATTCACGAAGTAATGGGTTTTGATAGAAATTCAACATATTTCTTCGCCAATGATTTTATTAAATCGCCAAATGTAATTATTCTAACTGGTGAAAAAGCTCTGTATCTTCAATCGGATTTGGTGAATGAAGGAGATAATCACGTGCTACAAGAAATATATACAGCCAACGAAATTCCTTTCGGGTCTGTCATTTATGATGGCTCTGGTAGCGAATACGGGAAAACATTGTCCGCTAATTCAAACAATGTATTCAGGTTTTACTTGACGGACGAAAACGACCAAGCAATTAATCTTAATCGTTTGGGTATAGTTATGACATTACTGGTTTATCGTGAAACTAATTATTTTAGTTTATTTAATTCATTCTTCAATTTGCTGAAATCGCGATGATATTTGAAAATCCACACTCCCGCTACGCTCCCGTGTGTTTTTCAAACATCGATTGTAAGTAAGTTAATATCAATTATTTATTTAAAATAAAAAATAAAATAGATGTTTTAGAATATACGAGAAATCTGTTGAAGACAGATAGAAGTGAAATTCTAAAATATCAAAAAGAAAAAATGCCTGTCCAATACGGAGGAGAATTGGTGCATCAGACTAAGGAACTACTCACGGGTAAGTATGAATTGAACAAACTCACTAGCAGTGAAGGCTCGCAGGATGTTAATCTTACAACTGCTGGGGGTATGGAAAGCACCTTTGAAATTCCTACTCGCCCCCTGAACCTTGCGAGGTCTGTCTTGCGATTTACTTACACTCCAACCACTGCTGGCGGTGGTAATTACAATCGTATTTATGCTGATTGTTTGTCTATGATTAGAACTATTGAATTGCGTAGCAGAAGCGGGCAGTGTCTGTGTAATCTTCAACACGTGGGCAATTACACTAAGATAATTTGGAAGCCCGAAATTAAATATGAAAAATTTATGGCACTTGAAAACCACGGGGAGTATGATGAAAAGACTTTGGGCAAGACTGGCTCTGGTGCTATGCTTCAAAAGTGTAATGCGGACAACAAGAGCGGGATTACGATGACTGGTCGTGTCATGAGTGATTTTGCGGCTGCGACTGTTGTTGGAGATGATACAAAATATCCTACTACTGCTTTAGCCGATAACACTGTAGCAAATGTTAGACTCGCTCTAAGTGCTGTTGTTCAAAATGTGCGAGATTACATTACTCAACCTACTACCGATGCACAGAGACATCTAAGCAACCTTAATAATTTTGACGGGACTGATGGCGATTATGTGAATGTTGCCACTGATGAAGCAAAGTATTTTATATGTGCTAGTGCGGTTGGTGCTCTCCCAGTCATTAGTGTAAATCTTCCTTTGGGTATGCTGTGTGGAACCATTTTTGAACTTGATAAGACTATCGGATTTAATGAAATTCTTGATATGCGAATTGTGTGGGAGAGCACTGAGAGAACAAGTTTTTACGGAACTAGTGCGACTTCTATTGCTACTGGTGCGGCGGCCACTACTGTTGGTGCTACCATTACCAAGTTGAATTTATTCCTTGCCCTTGAGACTGACCCGAATGTCATCTTGGGTGTTCAACAGAAGATTGCGGGCGAAGGCTTCCCTTTCAAGATTGAGTATCCCATTTCGTGGAAACACAGCCTCAGTAGTGAAAATCAAAACTTTGTCGTTAAGATGAACCGCTCGCAGGGTGAAAGAATTCGTCGTATCTACACATCAGTCTTTAATAGCGATGAAAAGAAAAATACATCTTTTGATAACGACAACAGAACTGATGGGGTTGCCGCACCAAATACTGCTGGAAAGAAGGTTAAAACCTATTACACCACTCTTGACGGCTCACGACTTCAACAATTCAATGTTGATACCATTAAGAATGAAGACTATATGATTTTGAAGGATAAGTTGAAGGGAAGTGCCATTTTGAATTCTGATGTCTATCATTACAACTGGTTTCATGTGGATACTTGGGATCATAACCGCCCGCTGTGTGATAAGGATACTGACGGCTATGAGGTGAGCGGTCTAAGCCTTGATACTGAAAGACGATATGAATTTGTTGCGACTACTCCCAATGCTATCCAAAACCATTACACTTATGCTGTTCTTCAACGGAGTGTGCTTGTGAAGGGAATTGAAATCCTTATGAGTTGATATTTATCAACTTCACTCTCATTCGTTTCACTCATTCTCGTTTGTTGATAAATATCGTTGTTTAATAAAAATTTTTTTTAAATGTTAATAATATAGGTAATCGACATTTGTGAATTTTGCGAAAGCGAAGCGAAAGCAAAAGATCACGAATGTCTCAGCGCAACTTAATCGCACAAAATCCCGACGAAAAGTTTGTAAATGTCAAAGTCGGATATGATGGACACATTGAAACTAATCATATGAAGACCGCTTTTGGTGAAACCCTAACCAGTTCCTTAACACCAGTATTACAGGAAATCTTTCCATATACCATTAATACACGGATATGGTCATTAACAGAAACAAAGGCTACCGTTTCATTTCTGAATAATATGGCGGAATTAAAAACAACTGCTGATGCTACCGCTGATGCCTCTATGGTAAGCAAAAGAAAAATAAAATATCGCACTGGTATGGGTGTTGTAGCCCGCTTCACTGCTTTATGGACAACGGACGAAAAAGAAGATTATTATTCGTGGATAGGCGTCGGAGATGTCGGATTAATTAATGGTTTCTACTTTTACAAGACTAGAGACGAAGGAATGGGTATTCTACATTGCAAAGGAGGAACCCCAAGCGTATTTTATCAAGCATACTGGCATGACCCTTGCGACGGGACAGGAGATATGCCTGTATTAGACTGGACAAAGGGAAATGTATTTCAAATTCAATTTCAATACTTAGGTTTTGGTGCTATTAAGTTTTCTATTGAAAATCCAAAGATAGGCGAATTTCAGTTAGTCCATACGATTAAGTATGCAAATGCCAACACGGGTGTCAGTCTGAGGAATACTACATTGCCATTTGTAGCACGAATTCTTAATAATAATGTGGGAGTTGGAATACAAAGACTGAAGACAGCCAGTTGTAGTTTGTTTGTTGAAGACATCAACACTATTAATACAAGTATTACAAATACGGTGGAAGGGAGTGAAGCAGGTAATATAACTGAAAGCCCTATTTTAAGTATCAGAAATAAAGCACTATACGATAATAGCCTAACCAACTATTCAAATGTCTTTCCATCTTTGATAAGTATTACAAATGAAGATACTAAGGCTAATGCCGTCAGAATGGTATTGAACGGAACACTGACAGGAGCAGGTTTTGCCGATGTGGATGCCAAAACTTCAATTGTAGATACAGACACAAAAGCAACTGCTATCGCAAACGGAACAACAATTTTTAAGATTTATGTTAATGCTGGCTATACTCAGCAGATTAATCTCAGAACTTATGTTATCCAATTAACACCGAACGATGTTTTGACATTCACACAAAAGGCTGTGTCGGCCGGCGGGGCGGGTAATGGTATTAATGTTATTGCTAACTTTATAGAGGATCAGTGAAGCAAAAAAAAGAATGTGAGCGATTTGATATTTTATTTTTTTAGTATCTTTCTTTTACAATACGAATAACATCGCTTACATTCCTTACTATACATCCTTCATCTGAACATTCTTTGTTTGTAGCCTTTGCTATCTCTTCACCAACATTCATTTTAATCTCCGTAATTCCAGTCTCTTTTAAATCGGTTTCCTTAAAATGTGTGCTTTCTTCTTCGTCCATTATTTTTTGTAATGTAGCCTCCAAGGGAATGAATACTTTAACGTTATCTTCCCTTGCCTTGTATCGCTCATAGAAAGATACAATGTCAGGTTTAGTCCATTTAATTGTTGGCTTTTTAATTTCGCTGTCAATGTTCCATTTTTCAATTTCATTCAAGTAGTCCTGTTTGGTGCTCAGGTCAGTCATCATATATTATTAATATTATTTTTTATTAATTTTATTTCAGAGTACATGGTATGTTGTATATACTAAGCGGTGTAATGTTTAAAACAAAGAAAGAAATAATAGTATATATAAGAAATTTTGTTAGCAAATATAAGCACAATGAAAAGTTAAATGAAAATGATAGTAATTTTATTAAGGGTATTATAATTAATCATCCTGATTATAAGACAAAATTTGAACATGTGATAAATTGTCAAATTGATGTTGAAAATAATGGGTATGGTAGTAAGCACTTTCGTATAGGACAAAAAGCATTTTCGTGGTATAATTGTATTAATTACATTGGGCTAAATAAAGAAAAACAAATGACGAGATACATAAAGAAAAAATTTAATGATGCTTGTAGAAATACAATAAAAAATCAAATAGAAGAATATTTAAATAAAATGGAAATAGATAGTTTCATTGAGCCGAAATACATATGTGAAATAACAAAAGAAATACATGATAGAAAAAATGTTCATGTTGACCATCACTTTGAAAAAATTAAGTTTAAAGAAATTACAGACCGATATTTAGAAGAAAATAAATTAAACTATCGCAGTGTGAAAACAGAAGAAAGAGAAGACTTTAGGGAAATTCTAAAAGAGCCCCACTATACACAATTTAATAACTTTCATAGAGAAAAAGCAATACTAAGAATAATAAAAAAAGAGATAAATTTAAAGGAGAACGTAGGGAGATTATAGAATATATTTAGCAATTTCTTTTTTGAGTTCTGGATAATTTTCCATCATTGGTTGCTTGTTCAACCATATTACGTATTGCTTATCAAATACAGCGACATCAGCGACAGACTTACTTTTAAATTTTCCGAAAGGGATTTTTCCTTGTTCTTGAAGTTTTTTACTTTTAGATTTATATTCATTTACATGTCCATCAATGACTTGCTTGATATCATCCAAAGTAAATGTTTTGTTATTAATAGAAAGTTTTTCAAATTTTTCTGCAAGAGACTTGAGAGACATTAGTATATACTATAGGGTATAAAATTTATTGAAAAAATTAATTAATTGAGATACTTATGAGCATCGCTTTCATTCATTCATTTTCGCTTGCTCATAAACATCGGTTTTCTAAAACACACGAGAGCGGTAGCGAAAGTGTGAATTTAGAAAAAGCCGAATGGTCTCGTTTCAATAGCATTATCAATAATTCCAATAACCTGTCGCTTCGTGTATGTATAACTAAATACTTTTTCTAAGTATTCGCTTGTTATTTTTTTCTCTTTTTTATTTCGTGTTATTTTGCTGTTTTCTACTATAACTACTTTTCCAGTCTTCTCTATTCTCTTGGCTATTAGTTTTTCTTCATCAGTATCTAACAACTTAGCCAACTCATTTTTCCATTTTCAAATAACTCTGTGTTCGTCAGTTCCAAGCCACAACTGACAACACTTAACATATTAGGTAAGTTCAATAATTTATTTGTTTCATAGTTCATACTAAAACCTTTTACTTTCATTGAAGCATTCCCATTATCTAACACATATCCATAACATTTCGGCCCACCTGCTACAAATGTTTTAATTTTAGCACCTCCTAATTCATCAGTCCATTCACCTAATAATTCACCTGTTTTTTCTTCTACTTGTCCTTTTGTTAAGTCTGTTGTATATATGACACTATCAGTATCATAATATAAAATTCTATGTCCTAATTTGTCCATATTATCATAAAGTCTCATTCTCGCATGGCATGTAGTAAATAAAGCAATGGCAATAGTTGTTTAAATAGGGTCGCATACAGCATCATCTTTTAATTTATAACTGGCTTCAACTACTTCTTCATTTATAATGTTAATATCTATATTATCAATTGTTTTATTGTTCATAAGTTTGTATAAATCCTTTTTTCTCTTATAAATTTAGTTTGTGGTTTATTTTGCTTTTGCCCAAATTTACCACATAAAGAGTTTAAGCACAACTTGGCAACTGCTCTTCTTCCAGAGTTCTTTTCTATTTTATCTTTATCCATTCTAACCCCCATTTTAATTTCCATATTATTTATGTAGTTTTCTTTATCTTCATCTGTGATACATCCTTTTGGGTATCCACTGGACTCTTGTTTTACCTTGATAAAGGTTTTAATGTATTCTTTAAATAAACTTTCACTTTGTTCAGCCCAGTGCCATACTTCATATACTTTCATTAGTTTGTAGCCTTTATCTAGTGCTTTATAGATTTCAGGAGTAGCCCATGTGCCTGTTAGTGCTCTCTCATTGTCTGAATGATTACATACTCCGTGATATCCAGTCATTCCACATTTATCGCACAGGTAATACATCATTTTGCCTCTATCTGATTTAGGTTAAACAGGATGGATTAATTTTTTAGGCGGTAGCATTTTTGCTTTTACAATTCCGAAATAATTCATAATATTCAGTGCTATTTGCCTTCTTTCTTTTTCATTTTTTGGATGAATAATTTCATGATGTCCTGTAGGATAAGGGTCGTAATACATAACCGCTGGATATAAACCTGAGACATCTATGTAATTAGCATATTCGCTTTCATGTCTTGATTTCCAATACAATGTTAAAGCATTTGTTCTGCCTCCAAACATTGCTTCTTGCGGCCCAAGTTTTTCTTCTTCTGTAATTAGTTCATTTGTATCTTCTGCTAATATTTCACTTGTTTTGGCTAGTCTCCATTCACATTCCCAAATCGTAATAATATTACTAACTTTCTCACTCAATAAAGCTTCTCTTACTTTTGTTTCTTTGTATAGTGCTCCCATAGTCTTATTTTTCTTAATATTAATTAAGTTGCTGTCATAACATTTTTGGCATCCGTGCCAATGACATCCATAAAATTCATATGCTATTTTATTTTTTTCATCCCAGCCATCTACATATGCTTTACTTTGTCCGGAGGGAGTTTCACCCCCTACCATACCCCCAGAGCGTCGCGTAGACAAGTAAAACATTTTCTCGCCGCCATTAAAAGCATGTTGAATATTAGTATTGTCTAATCTACTTCTATATGCTAACCATTCTATACAGGCTCTTGAAGTCATTCTATTTTGTTTTTCATTTTTTAATACGGCAATTGAATTTTCAGGCATAAATTTACCACGATATAAAGCCATCACACAACTCGCAATTGTTGTATATCTAAATGGGTCAATACAGAATTCTAGAAAGGCTTTTCTAAACTCCATACAGCCTCGTCTTAATATGTCAACATCAGAATGACAATACTCCGCTATTTCTTTTTTCATGTCAAAATGATTATGAGTTCTAACTTGCTCATCATACCATTTTAAGAATTCTTCTCTTTTTTCACCTTTCATAGTATTATATCCGTAATGTTTCTTATGTGGCATAAACCTACATAATTTTGATTTTTAGAAGTATTGAAGAAGTGTGGAAAGTATCCTTTTTTAAGTTCTTTAAGATTAAAAGTTTTTGGAAAGTCTGCTAATGTCATTGGTAGAAAACTTAGGCTATCAATAAAGCGGAACTTTTTATGTGTCATCATCATAATCTTACCTCCTTGATAAATAACAAATGGAGTATGTCCGTTATCTACTAACCACTTAAGAATAAATTGACAATCGTAGCCTCTAGCATTATGTGCTATGAATGTATAATCATTATGTTCTGGTTTAAATATCCAACCGCAGAAATAATCAATATATTTATGAATTATAGGGGCATGTTTGCTATCAAAGTATTGACTTTCAGCATGATTAACGATGTGCACGCCTGAGTCCTGTGTCGCCTCAGTCAAAGAATATGTATTTTTCGGATGGCTCTAAAATATCTTTTATCATAATTTCACATTTATGTTCTAATGGTTGTATTTCTTTACAATTACGACACTTCGCATATCCACATTTATGTCCATCTTTAGTTTTATAATTTGTTCCACATTCCTCACATTTTGCTTTTTCATCGCACATAATAGAACTCTTGCCGTTTTCCAAAGAATCCATTTTATGGTTGATATAACATTGCTTGTTAGGAAAGTTTCTACAACATTCTTTACATTCAATCCACTGAGATTTATCTTTTATACCTTGACAGCCAGATATTCCACAGATATTACATACAAATTCGCACGAGTGTGTATTCATATATCCTCTTAGGCATAACTCACAGAAGTTCTTTTTACCTAACATAGACTTCATATTTGTTATCGCATCATAATGTCCTTCAGTTTTTAGAATGTATAAGTTTGTTAGCCTTTCTCCAGCACTATTGCTTAATTCTGTTTTATAAACTATCCTATCAGGAAATTCAACAATAACTAGATTATACTGGATGTAATTAGCAAAAGTATTAATTTCAGGAATTCCGCATACATTTTCAATAACATTTGCTTTTTCATGTAGTTCTCTAGCCATTTCTTCTTGTAATTTTCTTTTTCCCATTAATATTACTTTAAATTTTGGATGTTTTTCTATTTTTGCTTTACATACGACAATTGACCTTGCAAGACATAAGTTATCATTATTATGAATTTGTATAACACCTCTTTTTTTATAAATATCTAACTTGTTAATTACCTGTAGCCTTGTTCCACCAGTAGGCATTTGCATTGATTTCAAAACAAACCTTAGATTATCCATTGTTGCTCCTTTTTCATCGGTGTAAATGCTTTCATTACTTTGAAATACCTTAGATAATCTTTCTAAAACACTTTCAACAGAGATTTCATTAATTGATTTCATTTTAGTAGATACTTTACCATATTTCCAATTTATAAACTCAATACCAACACTCACTTTATCCTGAGTATATTGTCTTTTAATAAAGTCATTTAAAATGATTTCAATAAAACTTATTACATCCCTCATCGTAAATGTATGAAAGTTTCCGGTAATCCTTACTTTATAAGTAGATTGGTTTATGCCAAGTTTGTGTTCCTCGCTATCATCCCTTAATATCTCATATCCACCATATCGCATTAAGTCTCTAACATTTTCTCGTTTGACTGATTGTTCAATAGGTGTAGGTAAAGGAGGAGGCAATGAAATAGA
>WBZZ01006984.1:65000-82500 GCA_019918135.1 Paulinella micropora | reverse complement strand
GTAATAGCACTTCAAAACTAGTATTTACTGTGTGTATTAGCTAGTGGGTATAGAAACATGTTAGACGCATATTACTTACCATCTTCAAAAAGAGTGAATCGTTTGTTGAGTAAGCATTTTAAAAAATGTCTTCTCATCACAGCGCTGGAAGTGGGATATGTTGCCGTTGTGGGATCACGACTAAAAATTAGAGAAACCGCATACGCAACAGCAAAAACTGCACAGTCATTAGAGCAGTCCTTTTGTTGCTGACAGGAAGAGGCAAGTTTGAACGAACAGTGATCTGTTTGAGTTAGAGATCTGAAAAACTTAATATCTCTGCTGTTGCTTCCGTCGCAAGCAATCGAGGAATCATATACTATGATATCTTTTGTCCAGGAATCACAGACTGTTATGGAGTCGGAAGTAGGAGGCTGTATTGAAGGTGAAAGAGAAGATGATGATGAGGAGGACGATGTCGAAGCTGAAGATGACGAGGCGGCCCCCGAGGAACAGGATGAGCTGGAGGAAAATGAAAAGGAAGAGGGAGGAACTGTGAGGGAAAATGAGGTTGAAAGCTTGGCATCATCATGTTCAAATCTTCTCAAAAGGACAACGTACGCAGCGCTGGATTTAGTTTCAGGATCAAGAGGTTGAATCTTAGCGTCGTCGATGTCAAACCACATTCCATCGCTCCTGCAAGGATTTTTTTGGAAAACTGTGAAGTGACCAGCATTATCTTCACCCCAGAAACACATGTGTCCTTCATGAAGATAAGTGACTGAGCGATGCTCCAGTTTTTGCATGTGAGTTTTGTCATCTATCACGATTTTGGAAAAAGGAATTTTGACAGATGATGACAATTGAAGGGATCTCTTAATGACTGTAGGCACAGCAGATTGATTAGTTAAGAAGCGAAAAATAGACAAAACAAGCCACTTGGGTTCTGTGTTTTGGCCTCCATCCATGATTAAGTTTGTAGCAGCTGTTTGAACATTAATATTATGTGATGTGCAAGCAGAGTTTAAATATTTTTTCTCACGGAAGTCAGTATGAAAGTAATGATCAATCAACTGTTGCAAAGAGTTCTCTGCACCCTTTCCATCGGTATTAGTCAGGCCGGGCCAATTCAGGATCAGCGGCTCAGCCCCATCAGACATAAACGTGGTTGGAAATTTCTGGTCATCTGCATTTATCATGTGTAAATTCTTGCATGCAGAGCAGAGCAAGGATGTGTTATGCTGGAACTGCAACTGATTGATTTTGTGCATCAAGCGGTTTCGTGTTTTGCATTGCTCGTTCTTTGCATCAATGTTGAGTATTAATTGATTGATAAGCTTTATAGTGTAAATTGCAGATTTTTGCGGTAGACACAGGAAAAGTTTCGAAGTCAGATCTACGTCCAGCGTTGGTAGGTCGTGGGTCTTGGCAAGCAATAGAGATAAGTCAGCATTCTCTGGAATGGATTGTGGTATTGCAAACTGATTTAAAATCCCGAGTTGGTCAGGAGATGAAAGCAAGTCCTTGACACTCTGAGATTGACGTATTGATGCAGACTGGAACGGATATGTGTGAATTATCTGCCTAGAAGCAGTAAATGATACGTCTGAAGCACTACCGCCTCTGTTTAGAGCAGATAAAACCTTGAAAATTGCGCAAGGAACACAATGGGAACAGCGCTTGCAACTACGCATTTCATCTCTTACTTCTTCGTTGTCGAGTGTGCATTCAAACATAGGAGCGATCAGCTGGAGGGTTGCATTGAGGTGGCATGTATTCCCGAAATTAGTAATTAGGATGGGAGAAGAACGAAGCATTCCTTGACTCCTGTCCGCGTCATGGATATTCCGTGAAGCAAGCAAAAACCAATGGTTCTGGTTAACACACAGAAACTGCATGAAATTGGACCTGATACCGTTTATCGCGTTTACTCTGTCAGGAGTATAAATTCTCCTGATTTTATTTACAGATCTTGAATTTCCTTGAGTTCGAACATCAAACAGTAGCGTATCCATGAGACCCCAAAGAACTGGTGCTTGTTCGCTTAGGATTCGGGATGCAAGCGTCAGAGCATCGTCATTGATTTTTTTGTAAAGTTTCAGGATTCGCATGATGGAGGCAAAAGGTAAATCTTCTTGATTTCAGTTTTTACTCAAAAGTGCATTTCTGATCTTTTGAAGAGCGCCAGGAACTTGGTCACTCGGTACTGGTGTTGCATAGGCAAGAGCCGCATCGATATCAATGATAATTTCCACAGTGGGAGTCGTCGCTTTGTCGTCATGATCAGAGTTAGGTTGATATTGGTTAACGTTGTTCTTGGGGGAAGGCGACCGTTTTCGTTGTTTCTTGGGAGATCTGAACGGATTCATCATGGTTGGGCGTGGGTGAACAATCGTAGTGACAGGAGGAGGCTGTTTCTGGCTCGTGGTTGCAGGATCCAAACCTGGTTGGGAATGCAGCAGAGGTGGTTTGGTTTCTGACTGTTCATGATCATGGGTAGATTTGAGTCGTTTCAAGGGACTCCCTGAGAGTGAGTGAATTTGCTTCGGTTGTACATGGTCTGAAACCGTAGCTGAACTTGGTGTCCTAGTGGTTTTTAGAACCGAATTATTGAAAGGTTACTGTTTCGAAAAAGAGCGCGCCGGGTCCTTACAGAACGGTTCAAGTTGGCCGGTGCAGCTGAAAGAGGCTGGGCAGAAAAATCAATATCATCATCCCCGAGCTGGACGTCACAGAAAAAGTTTGGAAACTGTTGTTTCAGTGATTTGATTGTGAGAGGCTCGAGTTGTTGAAGACGCTGATCTTCATTAAGCACGTGTATTCTGTCTTTGTACCGTTTGAGTTGATTGGGTAGCTTTTTTGCTAAAAAGAGATCTTCCAATTTGGTAGCTCTCGAGAGAACGGTATAAAGCCATCCAGCCATCAGTGTCCTTTCTACCATCAGCATTTTGCCGCGGATAGTGTAGCCTTGGAGTCTGTGGACTGTCATAGTTTTCGCGAGAACAATAGGTACTTGGGTAACTGTGATTGAAGTGCTAAGTTTGACGTGCAATTTTTTCTTGATTGTGCTTGATCGTGGTGCAAGAATAACAAGACCTTTGCTTGAATCTTGAATTAGGTGGCACTTGTCACAGACAGTGATAATTAAATTGCTATCAGGCAGGTTTGAGAGATTGTTGTCAGCGAGAAATTTTTCAGTAGGATCAATAAGTGAACCATCACAGCTTGGTTGCAGGCAGGGAGGCAGGCCAGTTTGTGTCGCTGATGGTCTTGTATCAGCTGGGGAAACTGATGCATCCTCCGGAAGCATATACGTAGTGCACAAAATTCGGAGATGACGGAGACTTATGGAGTAGGGGCCGGTTGGTCGTAGGTCGTAGAGACTGCTGCACTATGTGCAGTTGTGCCGGATGATCTTAAATGTTAATATTAATTGATTATTAAGTAATATAATTGCTTTTTTCTTAATATTACTACTTTGAATGCTAGTTAGAGCTTGCAATCTCATCGTGCTCACATGCAAAAATATTAAGTCAACCCGCAGTCCGGACCTGTATAACTAAATGGGTAAGTTGATGTAATATGAATTACTATGCATAATTATATGCAAATACTGCATTAAAACGCACAAAAAGTGAAAAAGTGAGGTTCAATTCCAGTAGATGACCACAGAGAGCATCTACTGGAATTGCATCTCAGCAACCCGCAGTCCGCACCTGTATAACTAAATGTGTAAGTTGATGTAATTGTAGTATGAATTACTATGCATAATTATATGCAAATACTGCATTAAAACGCACAAAAAGAAACTTTAAATGAGAAAAACAAAGTTTTCCAGATAAATCTGGAACTTCTGCCACTTGGCAGGTAATAGAAAGGCTTTGTCTGCAGCAACCTGAGTTGATCATGCTATAGAATTTTACACCCGCCCATTAGCAAGGAAGCTGATAAAATTGGTGGTTTGCTGCGATTGCGTTGCTAGAAAAGCTGAAAGAGCATTATTTCCAGCGCCGTGGGGCTGGTAGCACACATAGCACCTGCAGTTAGCAGGATGAGGCATGGCAGGAAATGCCCCTCTGCACCGCGGGCACGCACACCCGTCACCGTGCTGGAGGCAGACAAGGCACCTGCACGTGGGTGCATGCTGATAACGAAAGGGAGCGCGCTTCGGAGCGCATTTGAAACACTTACATCCTTCACCATGCTTGGGCTCGACTTCATTTACCTCGCAATCAGGGCATTCACAGCCCTCACCATGCGCAAAGCATTCGGCGCACTTACATCCTTGCCCATGACGCTGCACTCGCTGCGGCTGCTGGCTGCCCTTGCGCTGCTTGTGGCCCTTGCGCTGCTTGTGGCCCTTGCGCTGCTTGCGGCCCTTGCGACCCTTCGCAGGCTTCGGCTCCTCCTCCTCCTCCTCCTCCTCCTCCTCCTCCTCCTCCTCCGACTCCGTCTCTGGCTTAGACTTTTTCTGCTGCGGTTGCTTCTTTTCTGGCTTCTTTGCTGCAGGCGTCGGCTTGTGCGTCGACGCAGGCGTCGGGACAGGCGGCGACTTTACTTCCATCACGTCGGCTTCCATGGCACGCATGAAGGCACAGGGAGGACACTTGCAGCCAGGCTTGTGGTGCGAGTTGCCTCCGCCACCCTTCTTGCTAGGCTTGGTTGGTTTCGGAGTCGCTGTGGTTGGCTTCGGATTCGCTGGGCTTGGCTTGGGATGTGCTGGAGGACCCACATCCAACCATTTCAGTTTCCCATCCTGCAGTCAAAAAGAAAAGTGCTCACACATATTACTACTACACTCAACAGAAACGTACCGCATCCACACCGACGGGGATCGACACCGGTTGCTTTCCCGCAGGATGGTTCTTCCAAAATCCCGGCCCGTAATCGGTCAATGGGAACATGCCGATGTAAAAATCTGCAACCAGTACCGGAATGGGAAACTTCCCCCCCTCTTTTTTCGTCGGCATGGTGAAGACCACATTCTCTCCTGAAAATTCTGCAGCATGATCAATCAAGCCGCCTCCTTGAGAAGCAGGAATGTTTCCTGCTAAAATTTGCTCGCGCTTGTTCATGTTCAGCTTCCATATCTTGCGCTTGAGCCTCAACGTGTGGGTGCCGGGGTTCGCTGCAATGATTTTGAACTGTTCGGGATCCGTGACCTCGTCGAACTCTTCGCCGAAAAATTCCAACCGTGGATTGTGATCTCCGTCAAACCCGTTCAAGCGGAGGCCACTGGAACCAATGAAATCTCCAAGCTTGCCCCCATTGATGGGCATTGCATAAACCTTCACGCAATCCGCACCCAACTCCTTGCATTCGTCGCCAGCGATGGTTCGCATGTCTAACAGCCCCCACTTCCACTTTGGAAGCGTGGCGCTCCGCTTGGGCCTCGCGGAACTGCATAAAAAAATTATGCATTAATATTTGATTGAAGAAATGAACTTACCCGGGGGAGATGGCAGGGGATGCGCTGTCCGCTGCACTAGTCTTGCGCGAAGGGCTGCACTTCTCTTGCCGCAGCCAGACAGCCTTCGGAAGTGGAACATCCGAAGGCCAAGCATTGTTACCAGCAAACAGATGGGGCTCAAACGCAGCAGAGATAAACTTCTTCACATACTCGTCAGAAACGTTGCCAGGATGAACATTCCAGTCCTTGGTGGTCGCGATCGGATCTATGTCTCCCTCCTCGCAGAAAACAAACTCAACAGATGGTTCAAACACACCCTCCGCCGTGATTTCCTCCACCTGGCGCGCAAGCATAACTGCACGTCGACCCATCGTGAAGGTATCTTCAGTCGCTTGCTTCTTCTCCAACCAGCGACCAGGCCTGCAGCAGTGCAAGCATTATTACAGCTTTCTATCACAGCTACGCCAGTAAGTACCCCAAGCACGCCAACCTCTCTGCACTACTACTAGGGCCTCGGGTCGTGAGCCAGCAATCCAGCGACTACCAGTCCACAAGCAGTGAAGGAATGCGTGCACAATCTAGAAAAAAAAAAGTACCCCTATCTCTAATCCCAGATCACTCCAGTACTGCTTGATGAGCAGCGAAAAATAAATGACAGAATTGGTCATGGGGTCCGTGAACGCTAAGAGAAGCCTATCATCACATAGCACTGCTTTATTGTACCATTCATGAAAACAGCACGTACCCTTTCTGCAATTCAACTTTTTCCTCTTGCGAGGCATCCTGCGCGAACTTAACGTAGTACTTCTTGGTGTTGGGGATTGCCCAATACTTCAAGGCTGGCTTCGGATTGACTACGAGCTGAAGTATGCGCCTGGGCTGTTTAGGCGCGCCGGTGAGGGGCGGCGACACATCTTCACGCGCGGGGGAAGGCGGCGGCACATCTTTACCCGCGGGGGAGGCGGCGGCACATCTTCACGCGCGGGGGGAGGCGGCGGCACATCTTTACGCGCGGGGGGAGGCGGCGGCACATCTTCTTCATTGAGACGCAGGACTGCGTTCTGTTGCAGCAGACCTGACTTGGCAGCTTCGGAAAACTTGCTGATGTTCTGCAAGTCCTTCTGCAACTGCAGCTGCTGTTCCGCCGTCAGCTCAGTCCTTTCCTCCTCGCGGCCGTTGTGCTTCGACTCGCTGTCAGAACATTAAATAATAATATTGCAATGCAAATCAAAGTAGTAAACCTGTCATTGGGGTCGGAGTTGCCTTCTGCCGCAGCCGGGCTCTTGAGAAGAAGAAAAAGGAGAAGAAGAAGAAGGAGAAGAAGAAGAAGGAGGAGAAGAAGGAGGAGGAGAAGAAGGAAGAGAAGAAGGAGAAGAAGAAAAAAAAGAAGCATAGTTGTAGCAATACTATCAGCTGCATTAGTAGTTACTAGTAGTAGTAGTAGTAGGAGGAGGAGGAGGAGGAGGAAGTCTGGAGAAGAAGAAGAAGAAGAAGAAGAAGAAGAAGAAGAAGAAGAAGAAGAAGAGTAGTAGTAGTGGTAGTAGTAGCAGCAGTAGCAGTAGTAGTAGTAGTATTGGTAGTAGTAGAGGGAGGAGGAGGAGGAGGAAGAAGAAGAAGAAGAAGAAGAAGAAGAAGAAGAAGAAGAAGAAGAAGAGTAGTAGTAGTAGTAGTAGTAGTAGTAGTAGTAGTAGTAGTAGTGGTGGTAGTAGTAGTAGCAGCAGTAGCAGTAGTAGTAGTAGTAGTATTAGTAGTAGTAGAGGGAGGAGGAGGAGGAGAAGAAGATGAAGAAGAAGAAAGAAGAAGAAGAAGAAGAAGAAGAAGAAGAAGAAGAAGAAGAAGAAGGAGAAGGAGAAGGAGGAAGAAGAAGAAAAAAAAAGAGGAATGTATATAGTTGTAGTAAAACTAGCAGCTGCAGTGAGGAGGAGGAGAAGATGAAGAAGAAGAAAGCAAAAAAAAGAAATTCAATTACTACCCCTCGGCTTGTTTGCTGTTATTGTTAGCAGCTTGATCTGCCATCTCGTTTGCCAAGGCGCGCTTGGTTTGTTTTCTCTTTTTCTGTGCCGCCTGCAGACAATGTCATGTATGTGCATGGCATATGTATGTATCATTGATTTGCCAACCGGTTTGCGTTGCTTCTTTTTTGGAGGCGACTTAGAAGAAGGGCTTGCAGCTTCAGGCTCTTCTGCAGGTAGCGCAGTGTTTGCTGCAGGTGCTTTGCCCCTTCGAACTCTGCGCCCTCTTGCAGACGGCAGATCTTGAAAGATCTCGTTCTTGGAGGCCAGAACAAATGTTTTCCCAGAAGGAACGTACGTGTGTACGACGTTATCTGGTACACTGTGCCATGCCTTGGCCTCTGCCTTGGGGGAAGGAAAATTCCAATACTTTGCAGTAACTTCTGGGGGGATAATGCAATCCTGCAAGTTTTTCCAATTCGGTTCGCCGTTGGTTTTCAAAAAAATGCGTTGCCCCTGATCGTCCCTCTCCACCCGAAAATTTTGCATGCTCGAGACAACATGCTTGTCTACTGAATCGTCACCTTTGGGCTTTCCAGAACTCATTTCTCAATTCACTAAGTGAGTGTTGGAGGGAAATTCGACTTGAACAAAAGACACACCGGTCGGAGGTGGAAAAAGTGGCTGAAATGCCACTTTTCCAGTGTGGATTCCCTTTTTTTTCCAACGTACAGGGGTGCACTCTCGTCGTCTTCAAGGCCACTACTTGTCTTCTGTGCTGTTTGACAGACGCCCTCGGTATGGTTGATATGATATGATGCTATATGACGTTTGATTTATGACATCTAGGGCGTCTGTCAAGTTTTTTGGACCTAGTTCTATCGGGAAAAAGTAAAAGTGCTGCACTTTGAAAAGGTCTCATGTTTTTCTTTTTTTTAAATGAAAACACGTTGCTCCACGACCACAGGCATGCTGGCATGTCTTGCCCGACCCCTGTGAAGCCGCTGGCAGTGCCTAGCGCGGCAGCAATAAGGCTTGCAAGGGCCAAAGCTTCCAAGTATGCGAAATATTATTATATAATATACCACTGCTAGAATGGAGTTGGATATCAGCTCAACACTTGTTTCTCATGCCCTCACACTGTCAAACATGATTTTTTATGATAGAAAACATGAATCCAACATATCAGGGCCTGCAGTATTTCCTGTTTGTGGCAGGCTAACTGGCTACAGTGGGCATGAAGTGCAGCACTCACCTGGTGATCTACTAGACACTACTACGCTAGTTGATGATGAATCCGAGCATTCCTCATGTTCGTCAACAGCAACCGACAGCACTCTATTCATGCATGGCTGTAGCACGTCAGCTGGTTCATGTTCAGACTCAGGGTGTCAGTCTAGTCAGTCTGCGGGATCGCGATCGTTTCAAAGACAGGGTGGACACTCAAGAAAGCGTATCGACGAGAGAACCGTTTCCGAACAGCATGCCAAGAGGCTCAAGAAGAGTAGGGAGTACCAGGCATGTAAACGGTCAGCTGCAGTAGTGGAGGCTGAGTTTCCTAGTGATGAAGAGCTGCAGGCCATGCTGCTCTCTGCGCAAGGGCGACAGAGATTTCCCAAAACCAGCGCCCTCCTAGAAACTAACAAGGCTCAGGCTGCAGCTGCTTCTGCCATTGGTGACATTGTTGCTGAATTGCCGGCTCGTTCTGCACACAAGCAAACAATTATCGGCAAGCTGAGGGGCAAGATGTCGGCGAAGGAGTTCCAGTCCTTCTTTACTTCCGTCAGTGAGAGGTATGCACGCAAAGCACTCGCTGTGCAGAAAAAAGTCCTGGAAGGACGTGCCAAAGGGGAAAAGCCTGATAAAGTCGACATTTTCGAACAGAAAAGAACGACTGATGAATCCCGCGAGGCTTTTTCTCAGTGGGAGAAGAAAGCGACTGCAAGGATTGTGTTGGAGAACATGGGCGCTAAGTCAGGGCGAGAAACTCTTTACTGGTATGGAACCACAGGTTCTTTCTACAAATCTTACCGCACTGAGCTTTTCCCCAATATCTACAAGGACATGGTCGCTGACGCAGGGTCTGTAGAGCGCCTGGTGTACGAACTGAAGGGCACCCAGTGGGTTGCTGATAATGCAAGAGCCTACACGTGCGGCGGTCGTTGTGGCAATGCATGCAATCATTTTTACAGGCCGCGAAATGAAGCATCCTTGTACAAGATCCTGAAAGAGGATAATATTACCTTCCGCTGCATTACGAAGACCGTTCCCTGCCGGTGGCATGATAACTGGGAAAGATGGAAAGCCGAGCTCAAGCGTGAACAGGCAAAGCCAGAGGGCAAGCAGGACCTGAAGCTGATCCAGCGACTGAAGGCGAAGGTAGTGCGTTGCCAACGACACGATGAGCAGTACCAGGCGCAGCGCAGGTCGATATTTCTTGCCTGTGCACATCGCAGCCGCTGAGTTTATGTGTTGCATGCTACGCAGCTATATCCAGGCTAAGGTCGAGAGTTTGGAGGCTGGGTCCGGGGAGTGGGTCATTTACCAAGATTATTTATCTTGGTATTCTGAAACAGGCTGCAAGATGAATGATCTGCTCTTTACTGTAGTCACCCGCCGCGCCGACGGCCAGTTGCAATACGAGTACATCCACAACATCATGATGGTTGAGCACACTGGCGCAACCACCCGTTACTGCTGGGACTATCATCTGAGGAGCAAGGAAGATGGAGGAAGCGGGGAGATCTCTTCTTTTCCCGGCCCTGGTACTCGCACTGGCGATGGCGGCGGCGACTTTCAGAACTATGAGTTCGTTTTTTCCGAGGCGCACTACTGGGAGAAGTATGGAGTGGATATCAGCACGGACATGCTGTGTGCATTTCATGCGTGGAACCCATGCGACGGAGCAAAGAGGAAGTTTACCAAGGTCTTCACTAAAGACCAGGTCGAGCAAGGGCGCGGCTTCGCTCTTGTCGAGGAGTGGCTTGAGTCAGCGCAGGGAGCGGGATATGACAACAACCGGTTCTATGGTCACGACGCAGACGTGATCGAGAAGTGGGTGAAAGAGAACAAGGTTGAACCTCGCAAACTCAGTTCTTGGGGCCTTCGCAACTTGCGCTCGTTTCGTTACTCCAGGCCCACCCTCACTTCTGGCAAACAGTTCATTAGCGGTGTTGCCTTTGGTGCTTACACTAGCGTTGCGCCCGACGCCGACCGCATTGTCCTTGACATGCGATCGGACGAAGTCGCTGGCGGCAAGAGGTGCGAGCCATGCACACAGCGGTTTAAGCAGCCCCATCCATCGCACAAAGGCGTCGACAAATGCCCATCGAAGAATGGCCGAGGGGAGCGTGTGGCAGCGGTTCATGTGCAGTCTGGTGCAACTGCGGACCTGACGCGGGAGCAAAAGATTTCATACTTCAAGCGGCTCGCCTCCCAGCGTTCGGCAAACAAGAAGGCAAAGAAGAGCTTCAACGTTGGGCAATTGCGCAAACCGCGCCTAGTCGAGCTCTGTCAGCAGTTGGGGCTGTCCTCTGTCGGCACGGTACCAGAGTTGAAGGAAAGGCTCCAGGCGCACATGGCACAGCAGCCCAACAGCGTGTCACCCGAGGGCGCAGCAGCCGATAGCGAAGTGCCCGTCAGCAGGCTGCAGAATAAGAGCTTCAACGTTGGGAAATTGCGCAAACCGCGCCTAGTCGAGCTCTGTCAGCAGTTGGGGCTGTCATCTGTCGGCACGGTACCAGATTTGAAGGAAAGGCTCAAGGCGCACATGGCACAGCAGCCCAACAGTGTGTCACCCGAGGGCGCAGCAGCCGACAGCGAAGTGCCCGTCAGCAGTGGAAAGAAAGGGGTGGAGAAGAGAGCTAGCAAGCAGGCTGCTACAATTAAACCTACTGCTTCTAATTCCTCGGGCGCGGCCGCAGCAGCTTCTACCAGACAGCCTCGCTCCAAGGCGGCGAAGGTAGACTCATATGCTGAAAGCGACGCAGAAGATGATGAAGGGAGCGAGTACGAAGAGCCCGCAACGCGCTGGATGTGCGCGTATCGTAATTATCCAAATCCATTAGGTCCAGGTGATCAGGAATTCGCAGGATGCATTAACTGCGGTGGCTTGGCTTCATCTGATGATGAATCAGATCTGGAGGAGGATGAGTGAGTGGGCGTGGTTTTTTTTTATTTTTAGCAGCTGAATGAGGCCAATCACGTTGAAAGTCCTTAGAAATGTAGCTGCTTGAGATGCTGACGCTGTGTCTTTGCACTGGCACTGCAGGACTTTGAATTATTGCATGTTGTCACTAGCTTAGCGTACTTGTACTGGCGAGTGGCTGGCGGGTGCCACCAGGACCAGAAAAAATAATTAGTGGCAACAAAAGCTGAATTCAATTAAATCTGCATCGAAATCGTGTTTGTATCGTTTGTACTTACGCGCTGATAGCAGGTAACATGTAGCACGTGCACATTGCAAGTACCGGTGCAGGCCGCTATCTGCTATGGTCTGCATGCTCATCTACGCACCTTAATAATAGTTCAAACATTGTTTTTTTGCATTAAAATACAATATTACAGCTTTAAACAGTGTTCTACGTCATTATTTTAATATTTGAAACTTTGCATGCAAAAAAAGTTTCCCTACGACCGGACCCGGGGCGGCCCCTACTTCATAAGTCTCCGTCATGGTGGTTCTAATCTTTTGTACTTAACTGTCGCGTTCGGTGAAAGGTAAACGTCAACCAGCTTAAGTTGTGTTCCGTTCGCAAGTCCATCAATGGGGCTAATGTTCTGGGTATGCAGATACGTTTCGTCACGTAGGCAGTAAAGATGACCACTGGACTTGTTCAAGTTTTCTTCCGATGAGTTACGAAGTTTCGCGAGAGACAATTCAGAAAGTTGGATACTGGATTTGGAACGTTTTTTCTTCTCTGGCTGAGTGATCACTGCTTCAATGAGAAGAAGGCCGCGTTCCTTCCAGCTGACAAAAGGAATGTGCTGCACCGATAATGGATGCTTAGCTGCCCAGTCAGAAACAAACTTGAAATTGCATGCTTCTCGTGTTTCGTTGAGGTAAGAACCCAACACACATTCAGCAAGTGGAGGGGGGCAGAAATTTCACATGTGTACTTGTGAGCTCGATGAATCTTTCGTTGATTCTGTCAATGTCTTGCAGCGATTGTTTGTTCTTTCTAAAACGTTGCAATATTGCAGCGTATTCAAGGTCGTCTTTTTGACGATAATTTTCATCGAGAAAAATAACGTTGCGAACAAAGGTATGATATAAGTAATGACCTTGTATAGCATCGTTTTTAGCTGAATATGCTGATAGAGGTACACATACGTTTGGACCTTTGACAGGATCCTGCTGAAAAAATCAGCTGCAAATATCATATGCAGACCACCGAATTCCTTGTCACACTGCTTTAATTTGCGTGCTTGCGCTTCCATCTTTCCCAAATGCTCGGCTGTAAGTTGACTCAGTTCATCCACAAACACAATAGCGATGTTATCCCAGAATTGTTTGTGCTCATCTTTGAGTTGGAATTCTTTCCCACTAAATCTAAAAGCCATTGAAATAGTGGTACCACCAATCAGACTTGCAGCGGATCCATTCCATGCACAGCACAGAAGAATCTTCGAGAGGCCCCAGCACGCAAGAAAATTTTTGATTGCTTTCAAGACAAAGCTTTTTCCAGTCCCAGCTTCACCGTGAGTCAGGATCCAGAAAGCATGGGATGCTGGATGGAGGCTTTTAAGGTTATTTTTAAATGTATTCAGCTGAGCCTTGTATTGGCTGTGTGCAGGGAGCAAGTCTTCTCGTTGATGCACGAATACTTCCATGGCAGCACATGCAGCAAGTGCAAAGGAGAGCCTTTGTTTTTGATTAAGGTTCCAATGTGTTGCAATGTCTTGGAGTGAAGCACGATGCTTGTTTAGGGGCTGCTTGTCATCACATAGTGTGTGGATATTGGAGGAGGAACCTTGCGTACGAGTGCTCGCCTCAAATTTGTCAATGATGTCGCGCACGTCTTGCACTACTGTGTCATTGTCCATTCGGTAGCTGAAATTTGGCTGATCAGCTTTGGAGCGAGATGTGTTCTGGGGACAGCCGCTATGAACATAATCTGATCCTAACATCTTTTCAGAGAAGGACGCTTTTTCTTTTTGCTTTAGCTTTTCTATTGCACTTGCAAGAGAATGAGGGGTAATATGAACATGCAGTTTAATTCTCTCTTCTTGAGGTAACAGGGGCTCATCTCGAAGATGAATATTAGCGGTACGTCTCGCAAGGTTGTCACAGGTGTTCAAGAGCTGCACTGCTGCATTGTTTTGGAGCTTTTCATGGTAAGCAGTATCCGAAAATGTCAGATTAGCGTCGTAGATTATGTGATCGTCGAGATAATCTTCAGGCAACTCGCTATGCGCGTCTGCTGCAGCGTCCATATCTTTGGAATCCCAATCCATGTTATGGGTGTGATTGCAGACGGTTTCATCTATAACGTTCGCAAGCGATGAAACGCCCTCCTCTCCTGGTCTGCAAAACGCTTCGTAGAAACCTTGCATATTTGCTAGTATTTTTTTGGCTTCCACTCTTAGTGTTAGTTCGGATTCAGCAATGATATCCTGATTTTCATTGATGTCCTCAGCTGCTTCCTCAGATTGAGGTTCTTCTTGTCTTGGATCGATCCACTCTTGCCATGCAGACCACCAGTCAATTTGGGCTGGTGGTGTGGAAACGTCAGCGTTCGGGACAAGATCTGTGATAGTGGAAAAAGGTTTGAAAAGGATAAGTGCACATTTAGTATAAAACTGACGCAGACTTTCCTTTTCTTGAGTGTCAATATCTTGGTACCCGTCCTGTAGCTTTTCAGTGTCTCTGGCAATCGTAGTGTGATTAAGTCAGGCAAATAACTATCTGCGTTCCAGGTTCTCCGAAGAATGTGTGTCGCTGCGAGAGGATGACCATCTTGTAACGACATGGTTTTCGCTGTGAAGGTAGGTGCGGTTTCATTTGTTTCCTTGTGTTCTGTAAGCAAACGTTCAGTATCAATGATCCTGACTGAGTCTCCTTTTTCATCGAGATCCGTTGTTTCTTTTTGTTCACCGCTGAAAGTTGTGGTGTCAGTGGTGTCTGCTTGTTCGTCGATTTCCGTTCTTGAAATTTCGTTGTTATGCTTGAGGTTAATAGTGCTGGTATCTATCGTTTCTTGAATAGACTCAGTTTGTTGGACTGTAAGATCTGTGATCTCACAATCTGAGTCAGAACCAGCAAGCGCTAGCTGACATGTTTCTCCTTTTGTGTCGGAAGCAGGAACAACATTAGCATCAGGCTTCATGTCGTTCTTCTTTTTTATCACTTCTACAGGGGCGTAAATTTCCAAAGAGAAACTTGTTGAAGTACACGAGGTCGATATAAGTAATCTAGTATTTGTGACGACCAAACTCCATTGGCTTGAAGTACACCAGCAATGTCTTTTTTTTCAAAGTAATTGATAAACTGATAAAGTATCAATTTTCTCGTTATCACGCTATTGGTTTTTACAGGAATTCACTCGTGGAAGTGATTCCTTGTTATTACATGTATTTTAAGATGAATTCTTAGTAAATAATTCATCGAGGAACTAATAAATTTACTTAAAATATGCTTAATTACAGATAAACATAATTTAACTCTTCTCTAACCCTATCTGGAAAAACTGCCTTTTTACTCCAGCAATTCCCTTTTTTACCCGTATCACCTTGTTATTTTTTCAACTGACCGTACTGGCAATTTCCCTTTTTACCTTGTCTCACTGACCTTCCTGCCCTCCCTTCCACTTTAACGCAGTTACATCCGTTACCACACAACCTAAACCAATCTTGCACCATAGAGTTTTTCCCTCACAAACCTTCGTCTTGAGCACAGCTCATAGCCCTGCAGACCATACTTGCCCTTTACCTAACCCTTACCCTTCGCCAATACCTCAAGTACTAATCTAAACTTAAGCAAAGGGGTGAGCACGTACACTCGTGGTCCGGTAAACACCTGTTATTAAATAAGTATCTCCTTGAAAGTACATTTCCGGTTTTGAACAATACTTCCGGTTTTAATGTTGTATTAGGATAAAGTGATATGGAGGGGAAGCTTGGAAGCTTCAGCCTCATACGGCCTTAACTCCTATATTTTACACTTAACCGTTTACCGGAGTAGGAGAGGTTATTAGGATGTATGTTACACCAAGCTGTAGCATTCGTATTCCTTAATCTCCCCTATTAATAGCGTTGAACCGACCCTTTCATTGATTACGTAGTAACCGTTTGAAGTTATGTAAAAGTTTCACGGAAATTCCGTGAATTTAGCCGTTTTTCCCGTGACTGGGAATTTTTGGCTAAATAAGGGAAATTGCACTTATGGGTTGTTGTTTATGGTATGTTTTGGCATTTGTGCAGGTTACGGACGTAACGCATCGTGTCAGATGACCCGGTCATAGGGACACTCCGTTTTTAACGGTGTTTTCCCTTTGGCTTGTTGTTTGGGTTCATTCCTGACTTCCCTTTCTACTTTAGAAGTGGAGGTTAGTACTGAACCAGTTGTGTTCATTAAATAAATTCCTTTTATTCCTTTGAGCTCGTAAGGGGTAAGACTAGGGGTACCGGTCTTAATACATTTGGAGTCCCTGTGCCTTTTAACGAACTCACTTGGAATTGGAATTGGAACGACGCACTCTCTGGGAACCAGCTCAGTCACCGTTAACGTTGTTGACTGTGTCTGGGTGAGGTGTGCTAAGTAGCTTCTCGACGGTCAGTACTTTGTGCTGGTCGTGTGAGATAGTGCTTACAATCGTTCAAGGAAAGGGAAACTACAGGTGGAGAGGGGGGTTTTGAAGATCAATAGGGTGGGACACTGATCTCGAAACTTGGACCTTGACACCTCGTTGGACAACATGTCAGCAGCGACAACATACGATCCCTACAAGGATTCGTGCGTTCTCCCGTTGCAATCGACAGCTGTGGGGGATTTTCTACTACATGTAGCATCGGAATACATAGTAGGACCCAAGGAACAGCACGAGTTTTTGGTACACTTTGTCCCACTGGCAAGTAAGTACAAAGGAAGAACTCGTGATCAGGAGGTGTTCGATGTTGAAAATGGAGGCCAGTGTTATGACCAGATGGGGGTATGATTCACACACGTTTGCTCTTACGGGCTACACACCGAGCGAACCTAAACTGAAAACTTTGGTACACTCGCAGGTAAGGAGGATGATGGCGAGGATGTTCTTGTCCTTGCATCTCTGTGAACTGCAGATGGTGGGACATCCAAGGTTTGAGAACTCGGACGAGGAGTATTTTCCGACTCCTATTCCTTCGGAAGAGTTCGATGTCGTATTCCTCATGACGGGAACGGAGAAGAAGGACTCTTGGTCGGAGGATTTTTATGCGGGGGTGAGGCTGGATGCTTCCAAACCGGAAACCTTTGACATGGGAATGGCAGGAGACTTCTTCAAGTACGAGGTCTGGCCCGTGGTCTTTGAGGCTTTCTCTAGGATCATACAGAAATGGAATTCTGTAAAAGAGAAGATGGAGGAGGCAAAATGGATGAGGGACACCAAGGTGTGGGGGAAAAGCACACCTGACACGTCGGACTTAGTCCATGTGGATGGCTTCATGGCGAAACTGGCGCAAGTCAAGGATAAGGACGCTTTGTCCAGCTATGTCGTCAGGATCTTGGTGCAATTCACAAGGGAGGCTGATGCGGCGGCACTCGCTCAGACCAAAATTGCCACTCCTCTAGCCACAGTGCCGGATGCGAATCTGTTGGCTATGGCGAGGGAACAGGCTCATGTAAGCCTATACCGATTTCTCTTTTACCTACTGGAGGTCGCCGTTCACCTCTTTCTCCGGCTCTTGAACGAATACTTTATTTTTGCGGTATTTTTCCTTATATGCACAGCTTTGGAAAGAAAGAAACTGTTTCACGAGTGTGTGTCACTGTGTGTGTGTGTGTGTGTGTCTAGTGTGTGTGTGTGTGTGTGTGTGTGTGTGGGTGGGTGGGTGGGTGGCCATGGGGTGGGTGTGGGCCGGGTGTGTGCACGTGAACTCACGTGCATACATATGGGCCCGGGTGGTTGTGCACGCGCACGTGTACATGTACATGTACATCTTGTGTGTGTGTGTGTGTGTGTGT
>WBZZ01006984.1:35000-45000 GCA_019918135.1 Paulinella micropora | reverse complement strand
CGGTCATAATACATTTGGAGTCCCTTTGCCTCTTTCGAACTCTGGAAAAACAAATTTTGGAATTGGGAACGACGCACTCTTAGGGGGCAATCAGTCACTGTTGTTGGCTGTGCCTTGGCGAGAGTTGCAAGTAGCTTCTCGACAATCAGTACTCAGTACTGGTCGTGTGAGACAGTGCTTTCAGTCGTTACAAGCAAGGGAAAACAAAAAGGTGGTAAGGAGGGTTTTGGAGAAACAGGGAAGAACCCTGATCTCGAAACTTGGACCTTGACACCTTGGAAATCAACATGTCAGCTGGGGTGGCATACGATCCTTACAAGGATCCGTGTGTTAAACAACTGGAGGGGAAGGCTGTGGGGGAGTTTCTACAACATGTAGCAGCGGACAACATAGTAGGTTCCAAAGAACAGCAACAGTTTTTCAAACACTTTGTCCCTTTGGCAAGTAAGTACAAAGACAGAGAAAGGGATAAGGAGGTTTACGATACGGTGAAAGCAGAATCGAGAGGGATGGCAAAATGGGGTTGGGAATCAACCACTTTTGCCTTCACTGGCTATTCACCTAGCGAACCTAAGCTCAAAACTTTGATACCCGTGCAGGTTAGGAGGATGGTAGCAAGGATGTTCGTGTCCATGCACCTTCATGAACTGCAGATGGTGGGTCATCCAAGGTTGGAGAATGGGGATGAGGACTACTATCCAACTCCTATTCCTTCTGAGCAGTTTGATGTCCAATTCCTGATAACGGGGGAGGAAGCTAAGGACACTTGGAAGGAGGAATGGTATACAGCTGTCAGAAGAGACCCTTTAAAAGGGGATACTTTTGATGCGACCATGGTACTGGCTTTCTTCAAGGACGAGGTGTACCCCATGGTTGCCAATGCCTTCTCCAAGGCGGTAAAGAATTGGGAAGCCGCAAAGGGCAAAATGAAGGAAGCGAAATGGATGAAGGACACGAAGGTGTGGGGGGAAAAGACACCGGACACCTATGACCTAATCCATGTCGAAGGCTTCATGGGAAAATTGGAGTTGATGACGGACAAGGACACGTTGGCTACTAATGCCAATAGGAGCCTGCGTTATCTGCTAAAGGAAGCAGAGGCAGCTGCACTCACAGCAACCAAGCTCAAGGATCCTGTGGCTACGAAGCCGGATCCTGTAATTTTGCTGGTAGCAAGGGAGCAGGCTCACGAGAACGTGTATCGATATCTCTTGTACCTCATGGAGGTCGCGAAGGCCGTAGAGGTTTGCGTGGAGAAATACGCAGCATGGGAAGAGAGATATGCGGTCATCAAGAAAAGGGATGAGGATGATCTCTTAGATCCTGTGGCACGATATGAACAGGAAAGGAAGAGGATGTCGACATTCCTCGACAAGTTCTCGCCTGTTGCATTTGCCCCGGGGTCAAAAGGGGATAAAATGCCGACAATATGGTTTACCCGACAAGTAAACTGTTTGCCGTATATGACCTCGCCATGGTTGCGTAAAGCGATCAATTTGCTTTGTAAGTATATGGGAGAGAGCAATTTTGAGTCGCCGATGACCTTGGTTGATATTCTCCGACAGTGCACGGATGCGGACCTTATGGAGCATTTTACGGCGGACAGTAAAGGGAATGACCAAGGAAATGCAGGAACGGGATGTTTATGGGGAAACGGGGTCCGTTAAAATGTCCAAACTGCACGCAATGATGCATGCTCTCATTGCTTTGCTCGTACTTCACGGAAGTCATTGGGATTTGACTAGTGAGGTCATGCTGACAGGACACATTTCCACGGTGGTTGGAAGTGCGTTGGCAACGTCGAGCAAGAAGCCGATGAGGGTGAGGGGGGCATTTCGGATTGCGATGGAAAATCTGAAGACGGACAATGCGTTTTTCATCAGCCTCAAACGGTTCATCCGACACGTGCAAGGATCCATCAGCACGATCCGTGTGTTTTCCGAGCCATTGCTAAAGGATGGCCGGAGGGCAGATGGGCGAATGCGATCCCGGACAACGTCGATTTCACGACGGATGCGGCCCCGGCATGGAAAACTTTTGCGGACGGATATGAAAACGCAAGAGACATGTGGAAGGACTTCCTGCTGGCCGAGAGATCGTGGGAGGATACGTTGGTCTCCGCGGGCGGGATGAAGGCATTAGCAGCGGTGGCTAAAACCCAACTGGAAGGAAAACCAGTGGGGAAGGCGAATGCCATCCAGTCTGGAGGGGGGACTGAAAGACGCCGTATCCCTAATGTTCCTAAGGGGGGTTACGGCAGACCCTCCCGACGAGTGGAACGGGACGAGGAAGAGGATGAGGAAGAGACTAGCGAGGAGCATATTCCTCCCCCTAAGGGCTTGAAGGCTAGGGCTGCCAGTTCTTCCGGTTCCTCTTATAAAGGAAGTCGCAAGCTTTGCTTTGACTACTACTTCAAGGGGCCCTACATGTGCCCGAAGAAGGATGCTTGCCCTGGGCTACACTCTGACAAGGAGGCGGATTGGAAAAACTTGGAGGGGCAGTTAAAAGCTGCGAACCATAGCCAATCCATCTGGGAAATAGTCAGAGCCATCCGCAACAAAGACGAGCTGGAAATTAAGAACAAAGGGGTTCGACGTCTTGTCAAGGATCGACTGAAGGAATATGATGAAACAGTCAAGTCCTTGCGGAAGGGAGGTGGCCGAGGAGGCCATGGAGGGCGTGGAGGCCGTGACCGCGGAGGAGGCTTCAAGGGCAAGAAGCGATGGGGCGGTAAAAAGGACGGTGGCCGGCCCTTCAAAAAAGCTAAGGTGACGGCGGCTTCGAAGGAAGAAGCGGAGGAGGAAGTATCCTACGTGGAGGAAATGGAAACTCAGACTGGTAAACACCAGTTGAGAGACAAATGTGGGGAGGGCAAAACGGAATCGTCAGTGATTACTGATGGGGATGTTGTTGTGTGGCAGGCGGGGACGCCTTTAAGCCCGACGATTTTGCCGAGGACGAATGAGCCGGAGAGGCTGGAAGTCAAGGCAATCCCTGCAGGTAACCCTTCTCACAGGAGTCAAGACTCTACTTATGGAATGGATGGTTCTGTGATGCAGGTAACGATTGAACGGGGAAAACGTGGTGACAATGAGGGGAACGGAGGGCCCGCGAAGGCCAGACAAGTTAATCTTATCGATAAAAAAGCTGTTACTAACGTACCGCGAAAATCTAAACCTACTTTAAATATTTTACCGGTTCCGACGGTGAGGCTTAAAAAGAAAGTTTCTTTCATTCCGGAGCCCGATTGGGGGGCCAAGCCGGTGCGTATAAGGGTGAGAAAAGTCAAACCCGGAGGTAAGGCGAAGAAGGGAGTGAAGGAAATGAAAGCCGAAATGTCGAAGGCTACTGCTTTTGGTGAGGGACTCATCAAGAGTGGGCTGTCGGATCGGAAAGATTTAAATAACAGTTTTGTTCTTTTGTCTGACGTAAAGCAACGCCTGGAGGCTATTGAAATGCCGGAACATGCGTTATGCATTACTCAGGTTTACTGTGTGGAGCTGGAGGGTGCATGCGATATGGCCAATGATACGTTGGCTAATATTAATATCGCGGGCGCGGGATTCATAACGGCGAATAGGGCGTGGTTGGATAAAAACATGTTGCCTATGAAAGGAAGAATAGAAGGGGTGAATGGAAAAGCGAGGGCGGAGGTTACGGGAACGATGGTTTTGACCATTGAACTCTACTCCGGTAAGTCCTTTGACATTCAGTTCTATGTCTGTCCGGAATATTCGGGGGGATTGCTGATCGGGCTCAAGCAACTCAATAGGATGAATACATTAATTGACTGCCGGTCGGGTTTGGTGCACTATGGAATCAGTGATGATGACGCGGAGGATATGGTGAAGGGGTGGACGGCAGTTCCTCTCTTTCATGCGGATACTTACGCGGTCTCATCCACCGAGCCAGGGGCGACTAAGGGAAAGGACCCACATGCAATTGCGCGAAGCGCAAGAGTGCAGTTGGTTATACCGAAGCAATATCAGCACCCGGCGTTGGACAATTATTACAAGGATTTCCAACCGGAGTACCGCGGGCTTGCGGGAAAGGCGAGGAAAGTTGTTCGACGTTGGGAGAATGCAACAGTGGAGGGCTTAATTCAGGGCCGGTGTGCCCAGATTATGGCCTGCACAATGGAAGAACATAACATGGAGGTGGAGGCAGGGATGGATAGGTTCAGCAATGGAAAGAAGGGGCCTTATGTGTTCCTTCAGAACCGATACTGCTTCCATGCGAAAGCATCACAGGGTAACAGGCCGTTGTTTGAACCGCTAATGGAAGGGCGGGTCTCAACGGGTGGAACGGAGGATGAGATCGGAGATTTTGCGGGAAACATGTGGGGTGACAAACCTCTTTGTCCACGGAATTCCGGGGAGACGGCAAAATTGCTCACGAAATATTTCGAGTGTGACAAACCGTTTTCTATTATCTTACCGTTCCATGAAAAGGCGTCGTGGGCAGATGAGGTTTTGGACCGGATGATGGATGACCCGATCCCGGTGCCATCTAGGGAGCAACATTTGGTGATTGCCTGTAGATTAGGCACTAGGGAACACGGGTTGGCATATCGGAACTCACTTAAAGGGTGTGACCTTCAGAAGATACGGGAACAGGCGTTCACGTGCTTCACAGGGTTTTACACGAAAAGGGCGCCTATCCAGTATGCGTTTATTCTGGATCGGATGGTAAACCTAGGTAAATGGGATGAGCTTTCGGAAGTCAAATACCATCTGAAGGAGGTGGAGATGCATTCCGAGGATTGCCTGGTGGAGGATGCGTGGTCTGACATGGCTGAGGCGCCCGAACTGAGGAGTCGGAAGGACGCCCAGTCATGGGACGACAGGATGGCTCGGATGCGGGCGGACTGGAAGGGGAATCAAGAGGATCTTAAGAGCCTTCAGGAGGTGATGGCAAAGGAAAAGGAGATCTTTGATCCGCCTAGGCCGGGAACGGTCAAGCATTTTGAGGCTCATTTCAGGAAGATTCCGGGGATGAATATCACCCCGATTTCGTCACATGTACGCATGGTTCCAAAGCCAGATGGGGCGCTGAGGTTTTGTGTGAATTACTATCGGGCAAACAAGATCATCGAGGGTGAGCGGTATCCGCTGCCTAAGATCGATGACTGTATGCGCAAGTTGAAACACGCGAAATTTTACTCGGTGTTGGACCTCAAGAATGGGTTCTGGCAGATCCCGCTCAGTAGAAAGAGCAGGTGGCTAACAGCGTTTGTGGTGGGGATGACGCTATACCAATGGAAGGGTATTGCCAATGGGTCTGAGGAACTCGCCGGGCATATTTCAGGCAGCAATGCAGAAAATGCTTGGTCGACAGTTTGAGGATGGAAGGGCAGGTGGGTTTATGGACAAATATGGGCAGAAGGCGGAGGATTACGCTTTCTGTTACATAGATGATATTATTATCTACTCCAATACCATAGAGGAACATCTGGCCCACATACAAAATGTTTTCCGACGGGTAAGAGAGTTTGGTCTCAAGGTAAACTTGGACAAGTGCCAGTTTGCCACCCGACAGGTTACATACCTGGGATATGATATCTCGAACGGGACGGTTGCGATTGCTGCTAAGAAGAGGGATGCTGTCGAAAGCATTAAGCGGCCTCAGACGCGGTCGGAGTTGTTCTCCTTCATTGCGCTTGCGCAATGTTACAGTCAGTTCTTTCCGAATTGGTCGGATACGGTTAAGCCGTTAAGGGAGCTGTACTTGAAAGGCGATATGCGGGAATGGACGCCTAAACAGGAGGAGACGTTCGAGTTCATTAAGGAAATGTTGACTCGTGATCCCAAGTTCAACAAGGATTGCATCTTGATGATGCCGGATGTGGATAAACAGTATGTGCTGGACACCGATGCGTCTAAGTACGCGGTCGGGGCGGTCCTACAGCAATACGATGATAAGGGGGTCTTGCGGCCGATCATGTACTTGAGCCGGAAGCTCAATAAGGCTGAACAGAACTACTGTACGAGGCAGAGAGAGGCCTTGGCGGTGGTTTGGTCGTTTATAAGACTCAGGGAATACTTGTGGGGGTCACGGGATATCGTGGTAAGGACGGACCACCAGAACCTTATGTGGTTGATGACGAACGATTGCACAGGCAGGCTGGCCAGGTGGCAGGCTTTGCTGTCGTGTTATGACTTCACCGTCAAGTACATTCCCGGCAAAAAGAATATTGTGGCAGACTCTTTGTCGAGGGTCAATTACTCAACACCATCCGCATGTATGGCTGCGATGCAGCAGATGGACGAGTTTGAGGACCTGGCGTTGAGTAAGGATCAAAAGGATATCTTGCCGGCGAATATGATCTTCTATGCCAATAAGGCTCACCCGGGGTCTAGCCGAAAAGAGCCTAGGGTGATGGATGCAAAGAAGGGGGAATATAGGAAGGTCATGATGTCTCAGTTGGAACGGGAGGTTGGCCAAGCAGAGTGCTGTAGGGAGCATTTTGCAGAGGAGGCCGTGCAACGCCTGAAGGAATATGAGGCCGATAAAGCCGCTATTCTGGATGAGGATAAGGCGGAGCATGAGTGCTACTGTTGCCAGGGGCACGCGGCACCGGCCGTCCGAACCTACGTGGAAGACCCGGGCGTGGAAACGGCTCCAGAGCCAGAGGTGACCTCGATTGAGCCGGTGGGGGCTTCGGAGGGGTCGGAGCCGGATTCCAGGCCTCAAGTGGGAATCCAGGTAGAGAACGGTACAGTGCGTTTCGCGTCGGAGGCGTGGAGGCAGTGCCAGAGGGCCGATGAACAGTACAAAGACTTGATCCAGTACTTTTTGGCAGGGGATGAATTGTTGTTGACGGAGAAGATCCGTTCACAGCTCAAGACGCTGGCATGGCGGGATGGCCTCCTGTGGTATACAGGCAAGACGCCGGAAACGGCCAAGAACCCGGAAAAGTGGGTCTTATGGGTCCCGGCCAAACTGAGGCAGATGATCTACGTAGCGTCGCACGTAGTCCCGTTGGTTAATCACCCGGGGGTGCAAAGGACGCAGTGGATTATCAAAAGGCGATTCTGGTGGGAAGGGATGGATAAGTTCATAAAGGAAAGGGTCAAGGGCTGCACGACCTGTCAGATGAACAAAAAGCACCCAGTGGAAGGGAAGATCCCAGTTGAGAAATTTACATTGCTGGAAAGGCTCTTTGAGTTCCTGCATGTGGACCACGTGGGGCCGTTGCCGCCGGTGCCGGCGAAAGATAAGTTCTTGATGACGGTCATTGATAGGGCGAGCAATTACGTCTGGGCGATACCGGTGCCTGACACGACGGCGGAGACGACAGCCAGGGAGCTGATCGATCGAATCCTATGTGTGGTGGGGGTCCCCAAGACGATCTGCTCAGATAAGGGGCCAGCCTTTGATAACGAGCTGATGGTAAGGCTCGCGAAGTTTTATGGGGTTCACTGGCAGTACGTGACACCGTACAATCCGAGGGCTAATGCCAAGATTGAGCGGGTGCATAGACCGCTTAAGTCGGCTCTAAGGACCTACTGCAAGAAGAGTCAGCTCTTGTGGAGGGAGGTGGTCCCGAGCTTTGTTTTTGCTATGAACGCGATGCCCTCGAAGGCTCTTGGAGCGGGGGCGGAATGTAGGTCCCCGTATCAGGTAGTGTACGGGCAGGAGCCGGTGATGCCCCAACACTTGGTATATCAGGATGGGCCTGGGCTTGCGTTGGACGAGGATGAGCTCTGGGGGGTTCGTATGCGGGTCTCCATGGAGGCCATGCAAGCGGTTAGGCAAGCGAGGCTGGCGGAACAGACTCGCCAGCTGAGCAAGGAACCATTGGAACAGGACTTGTCTATGGTGACGTATAAGCCGGGGGACATCGTCATGTTGTACAACCCGCAGGTTCCGAAGGGCATATCATCCAAGATGTTTGTGCACTGGAAGGGGCCATATCAGGTGGCGCAACAAACAGGGCCGTTTAACTATCGGATTAGAGGCAGGGGGGAGAACAAGATAGTAAATGTTCGACGCCTCATCAAGTACGATCCGTTCCTGATGGAGAACGAGACGCTCCAGGAAGCGCTCGTCAGGGAAAAGGGGGAGTTTCAGGACCCTCCTAAGTTAGGGACGGATAGGGAACCCGATGGTGCGAAGCCTGGGGACCAGAAGGGCCAGGAGGGGAAGAAGGCACGGGCCCCCGAGGAGGGCGTCGGCCGGAAAAGCTCCAAAGGGCCTGAGGTCGGGGAGAGGGGGTCAGATACGGGTCGCAAACCACCCACGGAGGCGGCGAAGAGGGCGGCGGATAATGATCTGATCTACTCGGAACCAGGAAGTAGGCCGGGAAAGCGTAGGAAGACGGAAGTGCAGGCAGAGCCGGAGGAGCCAATTGAGCCCTCGCAGGTGGACGTCAAGCACAAGTTATGGAAGGAGGGATGAAGTGGGTTCTAGATCGCTTCTATCTGGTCAGGCCCCCAACTAGATTCGTTGCAAAAGGAGACAAGGATGCTCTCTTTGTGATGAAGGTTGTGGGACTGACGAAGGACTCGAGAAAGACTCGATCGTCGGAGAGTGCGCTTAAGAACCTTCCGCCTATGCTGCAGTTCTACCGGTCATGGGAAAAGGATACGGTTGAGAACCGGATGTACCGCGAGTATGTCCCGGTATGGTGGGATGCTGCGAATAGGGAAGTATGGGATGCCAAGATAGATCCAGCCACACGGAAGAGTGACAGGGATCACGAGGCATGGACCATAGCGGCGTGGCCGAGGGGAGTGCTAGATTGCCTCTTCGAGTTACACGACGGGCACATTCCGCAGAAGGTATGGGACATGCTCAAACAGAGCGGGGTGGACTTAAGGCTAATCGGGGGTGCACACGCAACGGAAACGGTGCGGGGGAAGAAGCATCCGAGCCAGAAGGGGAAAAGCGTCCGGGATGCGTAAGGGGAGAAGGAAACGGAATTCGGGTCGGGGGGGGGGGGATTGAAGCTGGGCGCACATTGACCATAGTGTGTGGGAAAAATGATACTGATGGTCCTACTCAACATTAAAACTTTACTGACACGGTACGGGGGGTGAACTCGGCGAGAAGGCCATCGTCGTTTTAAGGTTTGGACTCGTGGAGTTCGGTCAATTCGAACTTCGGGGCCAAGGCACCATTCACATTTGACGGATTAGATAGGGTCTGGTTGGTGGTCGGCCGGACTATGGGACTGTGACTTCGAGGAAATCGCGCGCGTAGGGTTGAAGACGTGGGCTGGCCGAGTGTCAGATTCATGATCTTCGGGCATTATTAAGTCTCGGAACTTAGCCCACATGAAGCACAAGCCTATAATTCGTTGGATGGCTCTTGATAAGATTTGATCAGGGGTCGAGCTAGGGTAGCTCTTGGGATGGTGGACAGTCGGCTGGGATTCCCCAGAAAGCCAATACTGACGGGATTATACGAGATGTAGTCTCCGTTGGTATTACTCCAGAATTGAGATCCGAGCGATCTCAAGGGAGGGGGAAGGGGTGCTATGTAACACCCACGGTATACTACATCGTTTTTACGCTATTAGGGTTTACGGGAATTTACTCTTGGAAGTAATTTCTTGTTATTAAATGTATTTTAAGATGAATTCTTATTACATTTCCGGTTCTGATTAATACATCCTGTTTTAATGTTATATTAGGATAAGGAATATGGGAGGAAAGCTAGGAAGCTTGGATCCCATATGACCTTAATACCTATATCTTACACTTAACCGTTTACCGGCGTGGAGAAGGTTTTTAGGATGCAGATTACACTATTGGGTAGCATCCATATTGAATAACCTCCCACATTAATAGCGTTGACCCGATCCTTCTACAGCAAATGTAGTAACCGTTTGAAGTTTTGGAAAAAAGGTCACGGAAATTCCGTGAAATTTGGCATTTTTTCCCGTAACTGGGAATTTATGGCTAAATAAGGGAAATTGCACTTATGGGTTGGTGCTTAGGGTATGTTTTGGCATTTGTGCAGGTTACGGACGTAACGCATCGTGTCAGATGACCCG
>WBZZ01006984.1:17500-30000 GCA_019918135.1 Paulinella micropora | reverse complement strand
GGGAATTTATGGCTAAATAAGGGAAATTGCACTTATGGGTTGTTGTTTATGGTATGTTTTGGCATTTGTGCAGGTTGCGGACGTATCACATCGTGTCAGATGACCCGGTCATAGGGACACTCCGTTTTTAACGGTGTTTCCCCTTTGGCTTGTTGTTTGGGTTCATTCCTGCTTCCCTTTCTACTTTAGAAGTGGAGGTTAGTACTGAACCAGTTGTGTTCAATCTTTTTATTAAATTCTCTTTTTCCTTTGAGCTCGTAAGGGTTAGACCTCCGGTCTTAATACATTTGGAGTCCCTTTGCGTTTTATCGAACTCACTAGGAATTGGAATTGGAATTGGGAAAGACGAACTCTCTGGGAACAAGCTCAGTCACTGTCGTTGACTGTGTCTTGGTGAGGGTGATAAGCTTCTCGACGATCAGTACTCTGTGCTGGTCGTGTGAGATAGTGCTTATATTCGTCTAGGGAAAGGGAATTTGAAGGAGAAATCTGCACTCTCTAAACAAGCTTGTTCTTTGATCTTGGCTTGTTGAGGGTGTCAGGTTATGTCTCAAACCAGGGGTCAGTACGCTGTGCTGGCTGCGTCTGGGGTGGTGACTGTCGGTTGGGTGTGGCTGTCTAGCTAACCCACAGAACTATGGACTCTGGAGGAGTTTTGGGATGTGATTGGGGGCAGCAGTATGGCAGCCATCTATCACAGCCAGTTGTCTGGCCAGTTGTCCGGTCAACACCGGTAGGGCCTACCTCGTAGATGGTTACTGGGTCTGGTAATGTGTTTCGCTCCTTGTTCTCTGCTCTTTCTCCTTGTTTGAGGGGTGGGACAGGAGGGAGTGTGGAAGACGTGGACCATTGCCGGAGCCTAGCATGGTGGACAATTTGGGACAGTAGTCTACTGACACTGGATCTTCTTTCTTCTGCTCCGTCGTCTTTTCCTGCCTTATGATTGGATGAGGGGAAGTGACAGGTGGCTAAATAGGAGAAGCATGTCGGTGAGACATGATTTGGTGCTGCCTCTGGCCCATGTTATGCTTGTTTGTTTAGCCTGGTGCTCTCTCATGGTTTGATGAGTGAGAAGCACAGGTGGTTGAACTGGTCTGGAAGATGCCTGGTGCAGGGTAGGACCCATTATGCGCCTAGCAGGCAGTGTCAGAGCGGCCAGCGATCATTATGGGAAACAAGCATGCGTTGTGTCTCTCTGTGGGAGGATGTGAGCTTGCGTGTTGTCTCTCTTTTCTCTCCTGTTGTGAGTGGGAGGGAAAGCATAGCTCTTTTGTGTTTTTTTTGGGGGGGATGAGAGTGTGCATGTCTTTCCTCTCTATCTCTTTCGTTGGTGGAGATATGGCACTGCGGTGACGACATGTACGAGCAGGGCTCTTTTACTCTCTGTGGATATGAGAGCGAGCATGTCTTTTGTCACTCTCTCTGGCACCAGGATTGGTGGTAAGGGAACGCATTATTGCTCTTTTGGTCTCTGGGGGAGGCAAAACGGTGAGCATGTCTTGCCATGTGGAGAGGTGGTGAGAGGGGCATGATTGCTTTTTCTCACTACGGAGAACATGTCGCTTTTGAGCTGAGGATGCATGATTGATGCACGCAGCTTGCACGCAGCTTGCATGCAGATTGCATGCAAGATGCATGTCGACAGCATGGGTGTTACGTGCATCATACACGCGTATTCATGCACACGCTAAGATGGAAGTTATTAAATGTATTAATACATGGTTTGGTCACACTGAGGAGACTGACTGAGTGGTTATTAATACATAAGTTTTGTTTTTTTCTCTTATCTTTTCTTTCGGCAACCGGTTGGCTGATATTCGACGGTACGTTTGAAAATGGAGGTGACTGGCCTGGATGTCACTACGGAAGTGACCGATGTCACTATGGAACTTAGTGACGGGATGTCGCTATGGATTTCAGAGTGATTACCGTACTGAATTGAATAGTTTTGTAGCCGGTTGAAAGGACTGTCACTGAAATCTATACGGTGTGGGTCGCACTGTATGAATATGGAGGGACATGACGGTAAAGCCAATCGGACATCTATGACTGCATGTCAGATTTCAGTTACTTGTGCAGCTATGACATAGCTGAAGGAGCAGTTGGAAGGAAAAGACAAAGGCGGAAATCATCGACGGTTTCGATAAGCAAAGATGCCAGTCACTGTGGCACCTTGGAGGGCTCGGACTTTTAGTGAGGGATACATTAAAAGAGGGCTGTCGGACCGGACGAGCGTGAATGGTACTACAGCTTTGTTCTGTTATCCGCCGGTGGAGGACTCTGCGTCTAGATGATATTGAGATGCCGCAACACGATGCCTATGCGTTACTCAGGTTTACCTTGTGAACTTTGAGGGGGTATGTGATAATTGGCTAACGAGGCGTTGGCTAATATCAATATACCGCGGGGGCGGGATTCGTGGCGGCAATAAAGGCGTGGTTGGACGGAATATGTTGCCTAGTAGAGGAAGCATAGAAGGGGTGATGGAAAGGCGAGGGCGGAGGTTACGGGGACGATGGTTTTGACCATTGAACTCTACTCTGGTAAGTCCTTTGACATCCAGTTCTATGTCTGTCCGGAGTATTCGGAGGGATTGCTGATTGGATTCAAGCAACTCAATAGGATGAATACATTAATTGATTGCCGGTCAGGTTTAGTGCACTACGGGATTAGTGATGATGACGCGGATGATATGGTGAGGGGGCGGACTGCGGTTCCTCTCTTCCATACGGATACTTACGCGGGGTCATTCAATAAACTTGGCACGGGGGGTGTCGGTGACTCGCATACCATTGCGCGGAGCGCGAGGGTGCAGTTGGTCATACCGAAGCCTTATCAACACCCGGCGTTGGATAATTATTACAAGGATTTCCAACCGGAGTACCGCGGGCTTGCGGGAAAGGCTAGGGAAGTTGTTCGACGTTGGGAAAGGGCAACGGTGGAGGACTTAATTCAGGGCCGGTGTGCCCAGATTATGGCCTGCACTATGGAGGAACATAACATGGAGGTGGAGGCAGGGATGGATAGGTTCAGGGATGGAAAGAAGGGGCCTTATGTGTTCCTTCAGAACCGATACTGCTTCCATGCAAAAGCATCACAAGCCAATAGGCCGTTGTTTGAACCGTTGATGTCGGGGCAGGTTTCAACGGAGGGAACGGAGGATGAGATAATGGATTTCGTGGGGAACATGTGGGGTGACAAACCTCTTTGTCCGCGGAATTCTGGGGAGACGGCAAAGTTGCTCACGAAGTTTTTCGAGGGTGACAAACCGTTCTCTATTGTCCTACCGTTCCACGACAAGGCACTATGGGCGGATGAGGTTTTGGACCGGATGGTGGATCACCCGATCCCGGTGCCGTCTAGGAAGCAGCATTTGGTGCTGGCTTGTAGATTAGGCACTAGGGCACAAGGGCTGACATGTCGGAACTCACTGAAAGGGTGTGACCTTCAGAAAATACGTGAACAGGCATTTACGTGCTTCACGGGGTTTTATACGAAGAAGGCACCCATTCAGTACGCCTTGATTCTGGATCGGATGGCGAATCTGGGTAAATGGGATGAGTTTTCGGAAGTCAAGTACCACCAGAAGGAGGTAGAGATGCCCTCCGAGGATGGCTTGGTGGAGGATGCGTGGACTGATATGGCGGACGAACTGAAAAGTCGGATGGACGCCCAGTCATGGGAGGCAAGAATGGCTCAAATGCGGGCGGATTGGAAAGGAAGTGAGGAAGATCTCAAGTGCCTTCAGAAGGTGATGGCCAAGGAGAAGGAGATCTTTGATCCGCCTAGACCGGGCACGGTCAAGCATTATGAGGCTCATCTCAGGAAGATACCGGGGATGAATATCACGCATGCCTCTAGGAGGTCTAGTCTAGGCCGCAGGGAGGAGAGCATTGCCCAGGAGAAGGCAGAGGAGCTACAGGCGGATGATTTCACGGAGTTTTCGGACTCCCCGATTTCGTCTCATGTACGGATGGTTCCGAAGCCGGATGGGGCACTGAGATTTTGTGTGAATTAATACTATCGGGCGAACAAGATCATCGAGGGTGAGCGATATCCGCTGCCTAAGATTGATGATTGTATGCGCAAGTTAAAACACGCGAAATATTACTCGGTGCTGGATTTAAAGAATGGGTTCTGGCAGATCCCGCTCAGTAGGAAGAGCAGGTGGCTTACCGCGTTTGTGGTGGGCATGACGCTATACCAGTGGAAGGTATTGCCGATGGGTCTGAGGAACTCGCCGGGTATATTTCAAGCAGCGATGCAGAAGATGCTCGGTCGGCAGTTTGAGGATGGAAGGGCAGGTGGGTTTATGGAGAAATATGGGCAGAAGGCGGAGGATTATGCTTTCTGTTACATAGATGATATAATTATCTACTCCGATACCATGGAGGAACATCTAGCCCACATCCAGGATGTTTTCCGACGGGTGAGAGAGTTTTGTCTCAAGGTGAACTTGGCCAAGTGCCAGTTTGCCACCCGACAGGTAACATACCTAGGATATGATATTTCGAACGGAACGGTTGCGATCGCGGCAAAGAAAAGGGAGGCTGTGGAGGGTATTAAGCGGCCTGAGACGCGGTCGGAGCTGTTCTCCTTTATTGCGTTGGCGCAATATTATAGTCAGTTCTTCCCGAATTGGTCGGAGACGGTCAAGCCGTTGCGGGAACTGTACTTGAAAGGCGATATGCGGGAATGGACGCCTAAACAGGAGGAGACGTTCGAGTTCATTAAGGAAATGTTAACTCGTAATCCCAAGTTCAATAAGGAATGCATCTTGATGATGCAGGAGATTTGACAAACAGTATGTGCTGGACACCGATGCGTCTAAGTACGCGATCGGGGCGGTCCTACAGCAGTACGATAGTCACGGGGTCCTGAGGCCGATTATGTATTTGAGCCGGAAGCTCAATAAGGCCGAACAGAACTACTGTACAAGGCAGAGGGAGGCCTTGGCGGTGGTCTGGTCCTTTATAAGGCTCAGGGAGTACTTATGGGGGTCACGGGATATCATTGTAAAGACGGAGCATCAGAACCTTCTATGGTTAATGACGAATGATTGCACAGGCCGGTTGGCCAGATGGCAGGCTTTGCTGTCGTGCTATGACTTCACCGTCAAATATCTGCCCGGCAAGAAGAATATTGTCGCCGACTCTTTATCGAGGGTCAATTACTCTACGCCATCCGCGTGTCTGGCTGCTATGCAGCAGATGGACGAATTTGAGGACTTGGCGGTGAGGAAGGACATGAAGGATGTCTTGCCGGCGAACATGATCTTCTATGCCAATAAGGCTCACCCGGGGTCTAGCCGGAAGGAGCCTAAGCTGGTGGAGGCTAAGAGGGCGGAATATAGGAGAGTCATGACGGCTCAGTTGGAACGGGAGGTAGGCCGAGCGGAGTGCTGTGACGAGCACTTTGCCGAGGAGGCCATGCAACGCCTGAAGGAGTACGAGGCCGATAAGGCTGCGTTAACGTTACGAGATGAGGATAAGGCGGAGCATGAGTGCTACTGTTGCCAGGCACATGCGGCACCGGCCGTCCGCACCTACGTGGAAGACCCGGGCGTGGAAACGGCTCTCGAGTCTGAGGAGTCCTCAGTCGAGCCGGTGGCGGCTTCGGAGGGGAAGGGGCCGGATTCCAGGCTTTATGAGGGAGTCCAGGTAGAGGACGGTACAGTGCGCATTGCATCTGTAGAGGCTTGGAAACAATGCCAGGGAGCCGACGAGGAGTACAAGGATTTGAACCAGTACTTCTTGGCGGGGGATGAGCTGTTGTTGACGGACAAGATCCGCACACAGCTGAAAACTTTGGCGTGGCGGGATGGCCTCCTATGGTACAAAGGCAAGACGGCAGACACGGCCAATAACCCAGAAAAGTGGGTTTTGTGGGTCCCGGCCAAACTGAGACAGATGATTTACGTGGCGTCGCACGTGGTCCCGTTGGTTAATCACCCGGGGGTGCAGAGGACGCAGTGGATTATCAAAAGGAGGTTCTGGTGGGAGGGGATGGATCGGTTTATAAAGGAAAGGGTCAAGGGCTGCACGACCTGTCTGATGAACAAGAAGGTCCCGATGGAAGGGAAAATCCCGGTGGGAAAATTTACATTGCTGGAAAGGCTCTTTGAGTTCCTGCATGTAGACCACGTGGGGCCGTTGCCGCCGGTGGGGCCGGCGAAGGATAAGTTCTTGTTGACGGTCATCGACAGGGCGAGCAATTACGTGTGGGCGATCCCAGTGCCAGACACGACGGCGGAGACGACAGCCAGGGAGCTGATCGATCGAGTCCTTTGTGTGGTGGGGGTCCCCAGGACAATCTGCTCGGATAAAGGGCCGGCCTTCGTCAAGAAAAGAAAGAGCATTGAATCTACACAGACACGTGACCAATCCATCTCCGACTTCTATATTCCTTGTTTCTGCCTTGAACAAAACAGAGGCGGGGGAGGGAAGAGGGGAGGGAAGGTGGCGGGGGAGGGAAGAGGGGAGGGAAGAGGGGATGGAAGGTGGCGGGGGGGGGGGGGGGAAGAGGGGAGGGAAGGTGGCGGGGGGGGGGGGGGGGGGGGAAGAGGGGAGGGAAAGTGGCGGGGGGGGGGGGGGGGGGGGGGGGGGGGGGGGGGGGCACCCCCCCCCTGTAGACTTAAGCAGCCCGACCTCTTTGGTCGTGCTTGCTGGTTTAGTACGTACAGAAAATAAACAGGGATCAAAAGAACTACGACCCCCTACACAGGGGAAAGCAGAAAAGAGAAAGCCTAAAATAGTTGCGACGCTACTGAGAAGAAGGATGGCTTGGCTGCTGCTGCTAGCGCTGGGCATGCAGTTAGTTTGTGCTGGTTGTCCAGAGGGCTTATGCCCTCCGGGAACAGGCGGCATGTGTCTGGACACGGACAGCACACTGGGGAACTGCAATCGTGAGCTGTGCGGCTGTCTGGCAGGGGCGCCAGGTTCGTTCTCGTATGCTGGCCACACTGAGGAGGAGGTGCGCGGTGCTTTTCTAGCGCTGGAGCTTGGTGATGGACAGGGCGTAGAGCCTCGGGTGCAAGTTTCGGCGGGTTGCGATGTACATTTGATGTTCTTCGTGGGCACCAAGCTGACTAACCTAACGCAGGAAATGATTTTGGTGAAGAAAGCACTAAACTTTACGGTGGATCTGGAGGCGCGGATAGGTATGTGCTCCGATAGCATCTTGGAGGATCTGGCGGACAATGTCATGACAACGAGCTTATGGAAAGGCTCGCGAAGTTCTACGGGGTTCACTGGCAGTATGTGACGCCATACAACCCGAGGGCGAATGGCAAGATTGAGCGGGTACATAGACCGCTCAAGTCGGCTCTGAGGGCCTACTGCAAGAAAAGTCAGCTCTTGTGGAGGGAGGTGGTCCCGAGCTTTGTATTCGCAATGAATGCGATGCCATCGAAAGCCCTTGGAGCGGGGGCGGAATGTAGGTCCCCGTACCAGGTGGTATATGGACAGGAGCCGGTGATGCCTCAACACTTGGTTTACCAGGATGGGCCTGGGCTGGCTATGGATGAGGACGAGCTCTGGGGGGTCCGTATGCGTGTCTCCATGGAGGCAATGCAGGCGGTAAGGCAGGCAAGGCTGGCGGAGCAGGCCCGCAAGCTGAGCAAGGAGCCCTTGGAGCAGGACTTGTCCATGGTGACATATAAGCCAGGGGACATTGTCATGTTGTATTACCCACAGGTCCCGAAGGGCATTTCGTCTAAGATGTTTGTGCACTGGAAGGGGCCTTATCAGGTAGTGCAACAGACGGGGCCTTTCACTTATCGGATTAGAGGCAGGGGGGAGAACAAGATTGTGAATGTTCGACGCCTCATTAAGTACGATCCGTTCCTAATGGAGAACGAGACGCTCCAAAAAGCGCTCATCAGGGAAAAGGGGGAGTTTCAGGACCCTCCTAGGTTGGGGACTGATAAGGAACCCGATAGTGGTAAACCCGAGGAAGGACGGGGCAAAGGGGGGGGGACCGGCACGGAGCCCCGAGGAGGGCGCGGGCCGGGTGAACCCTAAGAAGCCCGAAACCGGGGAAGAGGGGTCAGTATCGAGTCGCAAGCCACCCACGGAGGCGGCCAAGAGGGCGGCGGATAATGATCTGATCTACTCTGAACCGGGAAGTAGGCCGGGTAAGCGTAGGAGAACGGATGTGCAGGCAGAGCCGGAGGGGCCGGTGGTGCCCTCGCAGGTGGAAGTCCAGCACAAGAAATGGAAGAAAGGTAATAAGGTACTGGGAATGACGTGGGTATTGGATCAGTTCTATCTGGTCAGGCCCCCAACCAGGTTCGTTACTAGAGGGGACAAGGACGTTCTCTTTGTGATGAAGGTGGTGGGACTGGCTAAGGACTCAAGGAAAACTCGATCGTCGGAGAGTGCTCTTAGGAACCTTCCGCCTATGCTACAGTTTTACCGGTCTTGGGATAAGGATACGGTGGAAAACCGGATGTACCGCGAGTATGTCCCGGTGTGGTGGGACTCTGCGAACAGAGAGGTCTGGGATGCTAAGATAGATCCGGCTGCACGAAAGTGTGACAGGGATCACGAGGCATGGACAATATCGGCGTGGCCGAGGGGAGTATTAGATTACCCCTTCGAGCTACACGACGGACATATCCCACAAAAGGTATGGGACGTGCTCAAGGAGAGCGGGGTAGACTTAAGGCTGATTGGGGGTGCACACGCAACGGAGACGGTGCGTGGGAAGAAACACCCGAGCCTGAAGTAGGGGAATAGCATCCGGGATGCGAATACGGAACAGGGATTGGAATTCGGGTCGGAGGAGGAAGGTTGGGCGCACGTTGACCATGCGTGTGGGATATCAAGTACTGGGGGGCCTACTCAACGTTAAAGCTTTACGGACACAGTACGAAGGAGGAACTCGACGAGAAGGCCATCGTCGTTTTAAGTTTTGGACTTTGGGATTCGGTCGATTCGGATCTCGGGGCCAAGGCACCATTCACGTTTGACGGATTAGACAGGGTCTGGTTGGTGGTCGACCGGACTATGGGACTGTGACTTCGGGAAATCGCGCGCGTAGGGTTGAGGACGTGAAATTTCCGAGTGTTAGTTCACGATCTTCGGGCAACATTAAGTCAAGGTACTTAGCCCACATGAAGCACAAGCCTTTAATCTGTTGGATGGCTCTTGGTAAGATTGGACCGAGGGTCGAGCATGGATAGCTCTTGGGATGGTGAACATTCGGCTGGGATTCCCCAGTTAAGCAGGTACTGACGAGATTATACGAAGATGTAGTGTCCGTTGGTATTACTCCAGGAATGAGATCGAGGGATCTCAAAGGAGGGGGAAGGGGTACTATCTACACCCACTGTATACTACATCGTTATCACGCTATTGGATTTTACGGGAATTCACTCGTGGAAGTGATTCTTTGTTTTAAATGTATTTAAGATGAATTCTTATTACATTTCCGGTTTTTAAACAATACTTCCGGTTTTAATGTTGTATTAGGGGGGAAGCTTGGAAGCTTCAGCCTCATACGGCCTTAAATCCTATATTTTACACTTAACCGTTTACCGGTGTAGGGAGAGGTTATTAGGATGTATGTTACACCAAGCTGTAGCATTCGCATTCATCAATCTCCCCCATTAATAGCGTTGAACCGACCCTTGTATTGATTACGTAGTATCCGTTTGAAGTTATGTACAAGTTTCACGGACATTCCGTGAATTTAGCAGTTTTTCCCCGTGACTGGGAATTTATGGCTAAATAAGGGAAATTGCACTTATGGGTTGTTGTTTATGGTATGTTTTGGCATTTGTGCAGGTTGCGGACGTATCACATCGTGTCAGATGACCCGGTCATAGGGACACTCCGTTTTTAACGGTGTTTTCCCTTTGGCTTGTTGTTTGGGTTCATTCCTGCTTCCCTTTCTACTTTAGAAGTGGAGGTTAGTACTGAACCAGTTGTGTTCAATCTTTTTATTAAATTCTCTTTTTCTTTTGAGCTCGTAAGGGTTAGATCTCCGGTCTTAATACACAGTATAATATATATAAGTATATGAAGATAGCTCTTTTAAATTTTTAGTGTAAATTTGCTACACGTAGGGGCGCTGTGCCCGTTCAAATTTCGTCGGCTACTTTGAAATTAAAAAAATTTAGAACTTCAAATGCCATTTAAATCCGCCGGATGCAATTTTTTTAAAAAAAAGACCCGTAAGTCTTTTCAGACTGAAGTCAAATGGCTACAACTTTCAAAATTTCATGTAGGAAATTTTTCACTGACCATCTCAACCTCTCATTTTTCACCGTCACTCGTTTGCTGTCCTTTGTACCTATGTGTACATGTAAAACAGTTTGTTTTGCTGCTTCCATTGTGAACTCTTAGTTGTTTTTTTATTATTTAAAAATACGACATTGCAATCTCCCAAGTAAAAAACAGTCCGTTAAGCTTCCAAGGAGATTTGGCTCGAAAAATTTGCTTCGATATATGGATACTATGCATAAACAAACGTGTGAAGCCGATGCGGGGCACCATATGACTCATACATACATACATCATACGGTAGAATCTTCTGTACATACATATGTACATATATACATACATTATACATACACATACATACATACATACATACATACATACACATACATACATACATAATGTACATACATACATACATACATACATACACAAACAATAAGGAGTATATGTCTTGCTACATATGTTTCCAGCAATCAACACACCATCAACACACTACCCCGCAACTTCTTACAAGTAACACTGCTGACAATTTCATTTCCAGGATTCACATGTACAAGTAGAGAGGAAGAAGGAGAATGAGACACTTACATACACACCTTCTACCTGCATGCATGCATACATATATATGCACCATATCCACACAAACAATAAGGAGTATATGTCTTGCTAAATATGTTTCCAGCAATCAACACACCATCCACACACTACCACGCAACTTCTGACAAGTAACACTGCTGACAATTTCATTTCCAGGATTCACATCTATAAGTAGAGAGGAAGAAGGAGAATGAGATACTTACATACACACCGCATGCATACATACATATATACGCACCATATCCACACAAACAATAAAGAGTATATGTCCAAGGCTTCCTAAATATGTTTCCAGCAATCAGTATAGCATCAACACACTACCCTACAAGTTCTTATAAGCAACACTGCTGAAAAAATTTAATTTCCAGGATTCACATACATGTAAAAGTAAAGAGATAGAAAGATAGATAGAGAGAGAGAGAAGAGAGAGAGAGAAGAGAGAGAGAGAGAGAGAGAGAGAGAGAGAGAAAGAGAGAGATAGATACTGCCACATAAGCCATAGGCACGCACATATGTAATACATTGCTTGCACAAGTGGTTGGTAGGTAGTGTATTATAATTAATGCAATGTGCAGGTAGATAGATAGATAGATAGATATTAATAGATAGATAGATAGATAGATAGATAGATAGATGGATGATAGATAGATAGATAGATAGATAGATAGATAGATAGATAGATAGATAGATCATACTAGATGGATGGATGGATAGATGGGGTTTGATAGATAGATAAATAGATTGATAAATAGATAGATAGATAGATAGATAGATAGATTGATAGATAGACTGATAGATAGATAGATAGACAGATCAGCGCTTATGCCATCAAGGTGTTTACGGTGTGAAGGACATCACACATTTTGCGTGTTATCTTGCACCAGAAGACAAGCAGCATTCGAAACAGAAAAGGGCTCGCGGGGCATTTGAGAAAGAGTTAGTAGGTCGTTCTCCAAAGGTTGCGAAGAAATAATAAAATACATCATACTTTCTGTTTATTTACAGTACTAGTGAAAGTCATTATTATTAAAAACTATAGTGTTGGTTTAAAATTAATTGCTGTAAACTGCAAAGGGTCGCCCTACGCCAACCCCGCCTCGCAGCGCGACAGCGCGGCGAGGCGGGGTCGGCAGCGCGGTGGTTGGCGTAGGCGCCCCCTCCTACTGCTTCAGGTACACATGCCCTGCGGGCCAAACACCTCTCTATCTAAATCTATCACACGTCGGCTCTGCCGGACCCGAAATCTTAATATATACCACTTCCATTCTATCTCTTCTGATTCCCACTCAGGCTCTACCAGTGGCAAGTATTAGTTTTTGCGTAAGAGAGAGAGAGAGAGAGAGAGAGAGAGAGAGAGAGAGAGAGAGGAGAGAGACAGAGACCAGCGAGAGAGAGAGATAGAGAGACCAGCGAGAGAGAGAGAGAGAGAGAGAGAGAAGAGAGAGAAAGAGAGAGAGAGAGAAATGATCAGAGGGGAAGAATTCCTTTGTAAGGTGGTGTTTTTATTATTATTATTATTATTATTATTTTTTTTTTTTTTTATTTGTTTATTTTATTATTATTATTATTATTATTATTATTATTATTATTATTATTATTATTATTATTATTATTATTATTTTTGCGTTGTATTGAGATGAGATTCCGCGCTTCCAGGTCGACATCGGCGCCATGTTT
>WBZZ01006984.1:0-10000 GCA_019918135.1 Paulinella micropora | reverse complement strand
GGGTGAGCACTACTATAGGTACCACTATAGGACACTTATCTTTTTATATAAAATAATGCTATTTTCATATAAATTAGTCTTACTATTAATTTCAATAAAAATATACATAATTTCATCCAAATTCAATACAAGCATTCTTAATCAATAAATAGTCCATATTTGAATTTCTCTCAAACTCTAAAAAAAAGATAACTCATCTATCTTTTGCCAAATAAACAGTAAGAGATATCAAAACCCGTCTCTTAGTTTTTATTGCTGTCCTAGACTTAGTTATCTTTTTTTGAAAAAATGAAAGTCCTCTCCTATTGCGAGTTTGATTAATTTCCATTTAAATATAATAAAAAATATATTATATATAAATGGGTAGACATCCGACATATACTGCGGAGGAGGCAAGGGCAAAACACGCTGAACGTATGAGAGAGTATCAAAGAAGAAATAAAGAGAAAGCACTTATGAGAGCAAAAGAATATTATCAAAAAAACAAGGCAGACATACTGAGAAAATCAAAAGAGAAAAGAGAAAAAATAAAGGCAGGCCTTATTAGACTCCAGAATATCGTCGGGGAAAATTGAGACCTAAACAATGAAATGAATTTCCTATTAAAGATAAGGATAATATTTTATATATATATATTTTTTTTTATATATAAAAAAAAATATTTTTTGGAAAAAATATATTCCAATAAATATATGGCGAACACCATTGACTATGGCGGGCACACATGGAATCTGGACAAGCTCACAGAGGCTAAAATAACATATCAGATAAGGCAAAACAAGTTATATGTTAAAAAGCCGAACGGAACTAGGTTTTATGACATAACAACGACAAGGGGAGCACTATCTGACCCTGAAAGGTTTTATTCTGAACCTGAGCGAAAACAAAGGGAACGAAAATATGTTGAGCCACAAGTAATAGAGTTCAATGGCTATAAACTGATAAGGAGGGACACTGAACACAAACTACCTGTGGGTCAATCTGTATATACTATTAAGTTAAGTAAATCAATGACGCAAAAAGTGAAAAAGTTTCCTCTTGAGGGCATCATTAGTATGATCGGTTCTATATTAGAGGACTTTAAAACACTTTACAAGGACAACGACTTAATACAAATACGGATTAGTGCTATTCCTGCTTCGTGGAATGTTCAAACAAAAAACACATTAATAAAAGTAAAAGATTTCAATCTAGAAGATATACTGACTAGATTAGAAACTATACTACAATCAAACGACGAAAACTATATGGACGAGGAAGGGGCAACTATGGAATTGATTGATTTCAATTTTGTGGGTGTAAGGATGCCAGAAGGAGGAGCAAGATTGAAAGCAATAACAGAAACAGACATTTATAAAAAGAAAGGTGTGATACGAATAAACAATGACGACAACATATGTTTGGCAAGAGCAATCGTTGTAGCAAAAGCAAAGATTGAGGAACACACGAAATACGAGCAAATAAGAAAAGGACGCAGAATCCAAGATGAACTAGCAAACAAACTGCATGAGGAGGCTGGTGTCATGAAAGATTTATGTGGGCTTTCTGAAATTAGTGAGTTTGCTAAGCACATAGGCTACAACATTGTTATTGTCGAATATCCAGACAAAATTGTTTATAAGACGGAGATGAAGGACAAAAAGAACATATACATACTTAAAACAAGGAACCATTACGACACCATAACAAGTATGAAAGCATTCTTATCAAAACGAAACTTTTGTGAGAAATGTATGAGGGGATACGAACATAATCACGCATGTGAATTCAAATGTAATATATGTCTAACCGAAGGATGTAAAGGATATGACAATATTTCGAAATGGAAAACGTGCAATGAGTGTAATAGAAAGTTTCCGAATGATGAATGTTTCAATAATCATAAACAAAATAAGTTGTGCGACACTCCATTTGTGATATATGAAGGTGGTAAAATAATGATGATGTCTATTGGTAATGGGAAAGAACAGATTAGATTTATAGATAGTTTATCATTTTTAACTATGTCTCTATCTGACTTTCCTGACACGTTTGGACTTACTGAATTGAAGAAAGGATACTTTCCTCACTTCTTTAACAAAACAGACAATCAAACATACATAGGCAAAATACCAGACATGGACGATTACGGATATAACTCATTCTCAAAGAATAAAAGAGATGATTTCATAAAATGGTATGGTGAGCAAAAAGACAAAGTTTTTGATTTTAACAAAGAAATGATTGAATATTGTCATAGTGATGTAGATATACTAAGACGCGGATGTATTGAGTTTAGGGAACAATTTATGGAGTTTGGAATCGATCCATTTCAATACACAACTATCGCCTCTACATGTATGGCACTATTCAAAGCAAACTACATGCCCTCAGACAGCATAGCAGTCATACCAACAAACAGAACAGACAAAGCAAAAACAAGTCGCATGTGTGTGGAGTGGTTAGCGTATAGAGAAAAAAAGGACAATGCCGAAATTCAACATGGTCTAAATGGTAAAGAAAAAATACTAAACTTACCAAAAGGTGTGAAAGCCTACTTAGACGGATATGACGAAAAGACAAAAACTGCATATGAGTTCCATGGTTGTTATTGGCACGGGTGTCCTGAGTGTTTCAATGGAAATGAACTAAACAGAGAAAGGTCTGTGAATAAAACATTTGGACAACTATACAAAGAAACTAAACTACGCGAAACTTTAATTAAGCAACATCCGGAAGTTAGTCAATTAATAACAATATGGGGGTGTCAATGGAACAGGATACGAACAAAGGAAGAATTCAAAGGAGCAATAGAAGAGACATTAATTGAGCAAGAAGCAATCAATCCACGACATGCTATGTTTGGCGGAAGGACGAACGCTCTATCTCTATACTGGAAATCTATGAGTGAATATCAGTATGCCAAGTATATAGATGTGTGCTCTCTCTATCCGACGGTTATGTACTATGACCCCTATCCTGTGAAACACCACAAAACAATAAGAGGAAAAGAAGCATATGATATGTTGAATAATAAAACAGCATTTGGCATAGCAAAAATAAAAATACTACCACCTAGAGGACTAATTCACCCAGTCCTTCCATGTCAAGATAGAGGAAAGATGATGTATTATCTATGTAATAAATGTGGCAAGGAAGGATTACAGGACAAATGTCAGCACACTGACGAGGACAGAATACTGACAGGCACATGGGCGACACCACTTATTTACAAAGCAATCCAAAAAGGCTACAGACTTATTAAAACTTATGAATTATGGCATTGGAATGATCAGACAACGGAACTATTCAAAGAATACATTAAGACCTTTCTAAGAGTGAAACAGGAATCAAGTGGCTATCCTTCAAATGTCATAACAGAAGAAGACAAAGACAATTACATTAAGGACTATGAAGAAAAGATGAAAATCAAATTGGACAAAAGCAAGATTGAAAAGAATGAAGGAAGAAGGGCAGTAGCGAAACTATGTCTTAACTCACTATGGGGAAAATTTGGACAACAAAACAACAAGACACAAACAAAAATCATAAGGAGTGAAGCTGAACTATTCAAAATACTAAATGACAAGAAGATAAATGAAGCATCTATCAATATGATAAACAAAGAATGCCTAGAACTTTCCTACAACCTTCACCCTGAAAAAGTATCTGACCCCTACAATACAAATATCTGTGTAGCACTATTTACTACAGCACATGCACAAATGAGATTGTATGATATGATGGACAGATTAGGTAATAGAGTGTTATATCACGACACAGACAGCGTAATTTATTCAGTAGATGAGAAAGAAGGACAGACAACAATACCGACTGGTGATTTATTGGGACAATGGACAGACGAATTGATAGATAAAAAGACAAAGATAAGCAGAAAGATAACAACATTTATTGGAGCAGGGCCTAAATCATACGGCTACATACTAAATGATGGAACAACCAAAATGAAATTAAAAGGATTTTCAATGAATTATGAGACTTGTAAAAAATTGAACTTGGTTAATATGTTTAGTATCATAAGCAATGGGTTGAAAGTACAAGACACTGAACTATCTAAAAAGGCATACGAAGAATTAGAAGACCTACTAGAAACAAAAGGAGAAAAGTGTATAGCAAAGAATGTAGCAGAGGCTGGAAATGTAATCATACACACCAACAGCAAAATAACAAGAAACAAAAAGACAAAAACAATCACGTCAGAGCATTTACAAAAGATATTTTCATTTACTTACACTAAAAGAGTAATTCAACCTCTAAAAGAAAACCAGATTACGACATTACCATACGGCTATTAAGCAAAAAAAAGAAAAAAAAGGAATTTACAAAAAGCAAAAAAAAAAGCAAAAAAAAAATGCATCTGGTAAAGAGTGGGAGTTGAACCGCCGACAATGCCAGACAACACCACCAACATACTAATTACACCACCATAACCATACCAAGAGCAGTAGCATAAAAAACACTTTTTTGTGTCGGTGCTTGCTTTGGTTTCGGTTTTTCCTTGCGCAATGTTATCACATGGTTTTTCTGAGAGAGAATGCGAAAACAAAAAATCATACTTTTCGTTTTCGCACTTTTGGCCTACTTTCTAACTTGACAAGACTCCATTTGTACAGCATGAATGATTATATTGATGATGAGGCAAAAGAAAATTCAAGCGATGATGATGTTGAAAGAGAAGAAAATAATTGGTTTGAATATTATTCAGACAAAAGAAAGAACAAAATTATTTCCGACAAAATAGCCTTGGAGACAAAGAAAAAAAACTTGTCAAAAAAGATAAGACAAATTAAACTTGAACTTGACGAGGTAGAACGAAGACTCGAAGCTGTCGAACAAAGAGACAATGAAATACAAGAGGAAAGAAAGCGATTAGAAAATGCGAGGAAAGTTAAAAGGCAGAGACTTAGAAAGGAAAAAGAGACAAAAAAAGAAATAGCATTTTTTGAAAGATGGTTAGAAAAAAATAAATTTCCAATGTCTAGTCAAGAGGAAATTTACGCAAGAAATTTGATTGATGGCGGAAAAAAATTTGAGGAAGTTATGGTTAAGTATAAATTGTATATTGAAGGAGTAAGGTAGAGTTGTGTGATTTGTGCTGTCTGCCTACCTGCTCACTTCTCATCAATGAACATGACACGCATTTCACAACAACATAAAAGCACACTTGTTATTTGACTATTTTTTCAAAAAGAATTTTAAAAGAATTATTTTATTTTTACAAAATTATCAAAAAACAACGGCTTCAAGGCACTGCCCACACATGTTTTTTTGTGCTTTTTGGTGTGGGGCAGGAACCATGCCACCTAAGAAGAAGTCAACTCCAACTGAGGCTCAAGTACCGACTGGTGCTCCGACTGAGGAGGTGGAGACTGGTGCTCCGACTGAGGAGGTGGAGCCGAATGATCCTTCCACTCCAGAAGCAAAGCGTCCGCTACATGAAGACCCAGTGGCTCAGGAGGCTGTTGAGATTTCGAACGCTTTAGAGGCTCTCAAAATGTACGATTCCAAGTCCCCGCCTAAAAGTCGTGAAGAAAGTAAGTGCTTTGTCGAGTTTGTTAAGGATAACAAAAAACCAGACCTTATTTTCAACAAAGCAGGGAATAACAGGGTTGAGGCCGAATTCATGAAAAGCCAAGGAAGTGCGAAAATTTATTTTGTCACCATTGATTCGAAAATGGTTATCCGTGTATTTCATTCTTGGTCTGCGGTAAAGGGTTATTACATACACGCTAAGGTACCAGTCTATGTCAAGTTTGCCAACTATACCTTTACGAAATAACTTTTCTACAAGTCAAGTATTTCTTTTTTTCTTCCGCTGTCGGGAAGAAGTGCGGACATTGGCTGGGTCAATATCCTCTCGTTTAAGTAAATGCTTTGTTTGTTTTTCTTTTGTTAGTTGTTTTAGTTCTTTATTAATATCGGTCTGTTCCGGATCGTCGGTAGCGTCAGTCTTTAATAAATGTCGTGGAGGTACAACATCATCATTCGTTAATACAATCCGGTATCCCTTACGGGCTTTGACAGTGTAGATTTGCTTGCTCCAAGTCTTTCCTCCCTTTTCCAAAATATGTTTCTTGTTTAATTTTCTAACTCTGTCTCCTTCTTTGAAACTAAATAAATATTTATCAACATATCTATGTTGTTGGCTTATATCATTTCGTTTAAACACATCAATCGGTGGGGCCTTAATCGCTGAATGTTCTTTCTTGTTATAATAATAAACCACATCTTCAATATAACTTATCCAATCAAAATTACGATTATAAGCCCATAATACGTGTAATCTTTCTCTAAGTGTTCTAACAAATCTATCAACAATACCTAACGAATTATGATCACCTACTTCAACCATAAATTGTTCAATTCCATTATTTCTCATCCACTCACCAACGGCACCTTTAAACTCACCGCCATTGTCTGATATGTATGCTTTCGGCTTTGGTAATTTCTTGAGTGCTTCTAAAACGGTGGTTGAAAATTTATTCTTTATTGGTATTGGATAAGCATAGCGACTATGGATATCAATCCAAATGAGGGCAAAATTATAGTTTTTATTTTTTGTAGCAACCTTACTCATGTCCATTAAATCAATATTGACCATTTCCAATACTTTGTCTGCCCATATTGTCGTTCCTCTTGTCCTCGGTTTAGTCTGACGAAATAATTCTTGTGCGGTGTTCGCAAGTTGAATATTATTATTTTCACTCATGATGATAGTTTAGAATTGCGATTCGTGCTGTCGCACTCTCTCTTATTCTAAACCATCGTTTTTTTATTTTAATTTTTATTTAATCGCAGACGATGTTTTGTGATGACGGCAGTCAGAACAAAATATCATTAGAACTTCAAAAATATCTTTTCTGCTTCCTTACTTTTTTCTTTATTCTTTGGTGTATTATTATATACATTAACTGATATTTTTTCACTTCGTTTTTTACCACCTCGCTGTTTTCCGCCTGTTGTTTCATAATCTTCGCTTTCTTCACTATCACTTTCTTCTTCTTCTTCTTCGCTGTCATTCTCAGGCTTGGGCTGTGGTGCTTTCTTTGAGGTTTTCTTCTTGGGCTTTTTAGCATTCTTTTTTATCTTTCTAAGCATATGATTAGCAATGACCTCAGACATATCAATTCCGCTGTCGCTGTCGCTTTCTTCTTCTACGATTTCAGGTTTTGCCAGTATTTCCTTAGCAACACCTAACTCAGCATCAGTTTCTATCATTTCATCTATGGTCTTATCTTTCAGTTCCCCCTTCTTGCGGAGCCGTTCGCGAGCCCAGTCGTCCTTTCGCCGTTCAGCATTTTCTCTATTTGCTTGAACAGCCTTCTTCCAATTTTCCTTTGATGCTTCCTTTGACGGCATAATTTAGATATGTTTTTAATCTTTGTTATTATAATTTAACAAAAATAAAAAATTAAATATTTATTTATATAATCTATGGGTAGTCAATATAAATCCTTACTAGGTCTTAATGAATTGGCCGTTGATAGTCTAGACATAGCCAACCTCGATCTAACAAACACTAATATTACAGGCTTAAATACAGACAGAGTGCCAGAAGATGAAAACCCTTTGAACCTCTACTATACTGATTTACGATTTGATACAAGATTATCTACCAAATCAACAACAGATGTCAAAGAAGGAAAAAATTTATACTATACAGAGCAACGAGTAAGGGACAACGACGAAGTCAAAGCCTCAACTCAACATAGAAGTAATACTTCCAATCCGCACCAAACCAGTTTATACAATTTGATTGACACAAACATATCCGCACCAACGATCGGGCAATACTTAACTTATAATGATGTAGATGGTAAATGGAGGAATACCACCATTGGCTCAATTGATACACTCGCAGATGTTGTCATAACCGCACCAATAGCCAATAATAGTTATCTAACATATAATTCAATAAACTGGGTAAATAAAACCTTTCCGATAAATGTGGATGAATTCGGCAACATTAGTATGGGAGGTAATCTAAATATAACAGGAGTAAATTTACTAAATACGAAAGATGTTGATACTTGGATATCAGAGCACGAAGACAATAATGATAAAGTGTCCGCAGATGGTTCAATTAATACACACAGCGATGTATTAATAACAGGCACACCCGCCGATAATCAATTACTTATTTACAGCACTGGACAATGGAGAAACACAAACTCTCCATTTATAAGATTAGACGGCACAGCGACTATGACGGGAGGACTAAATATGGGAGGATTTAACATAACAAATGTCGGTAATGTTGATGGTATTGATGTTTCCACCCTTGACACTTCCGTAGTCAAATTAACGGGAGACCAAACCATAGCAGGGAATAAAATATTTACCGCTTATTTGGGTATAAAGGATAGTAATATTTCAAATACAGGGAGGTTATTCTTCAACTATAATAATAATATTGGTTCCATTTATTCAGCAGAGCCAGATGGTGCGACAGGATATCCACTAACTATCGTAGGCTCTTCCATATTATTTGCTCCAACCACTGGGGGCGGAATAACATTGACGGGCAATGTTTTTAATTTTAACAACACAACAGCAATCAGCGGACTTCCAGCACCATTCTACGACGGCGATGCTTCAACGAAATTATATACTGATACGAAACTGGCAAAGGACGGCACGACGGCAATGACAGGCGGACTAAATATGGGAGGTTTTAACATAACAAATGTTAATCTTGTTGATGGTATTGATGTTTCCACCCTTGACACTTCGGTTGTTAAATTAACGGGAAACCAAACCATAGCAGGAACAAAGTCATTTAGCAATGTAATAAATGCGAATGCGGGAGTATCAACAACAACATTAACAGCAAGCGGAAAGATTACTGCGGGCGGTGCCAAGATATTGCTTCATGATGTTTTCAATCAAGGAGGAAATAATACTGGTATATTCTTTTCTAGCCTTACCGACTATAACTGGGGAATGTATATGGTGACTTCTGGTGCTAGTAAATCATTTAGTGGAGGAACAGCAGTGGCAGGCAATAATTTTAGCACCGAGGCTATCCGATTTAGAGTTGCGAATTCTTCAACACAAGGGTTTATATGGGAGAACCATTCAGAGCAATTATTAATGTCATTAAGAGGAAATGATGGAACAATGTGGGTAAGGGGGTTAATCACAGCAAGCGCGGGAGTATCAACAACAACACTCACGGCAAGCGGATTAATAACCGCAAATGCGGGGATTGATATGAAAAGCCAAAGTATAACAAATGTAAATCTTGTTGATGGTGTGGATGTTTCTGTTCTTGATACTTCGGCGGTTAAATTAACAGGAGACCAAACCATAGCAGGAAATAAAAAATTTACTTCAGTCATTGAAGTGAGCGGGTCGGCAAATCCCGCCACTTTTGATGGGATAGGGATTGCCTTTGACACTGGAACAGGAATGATTGCAGCACAGAAGACTGCAACGGCAACTTGGTATCCGATACAAATAACGGGGTCTTATGTAGAGTTATATTCAGGTGATAATGTAATTATAACCGCAACTGGCACTACACTATCTTTGAACAACAACAAAATAACAAATTTAGCAACTCCAACATTATCAACAGACGGGGCGAATAAAAGTTATGTTGATACTAATTGCTTGACATTAACAGGAGACCAAACAATAACAGGAATTAAAACATTCAATGGAACGAGCACCGTAATAAAATATCTAACTCTAACAAACACTGCGGATTTTAATAATCAGACTATAACAAATGCAGGAAATATTACGTATAACGGCGCACGGATATTAAATCAAGATGGAGGAGATATATTCTTTAGTCAGACTGCGGGGGATTATCAATATTTCTTATTTACTCTAAACACCGATACAAGCGGAACCGCAGACCAAAGAGGTTATGTATTTACGAATGTTGCTTATGATGTAGTAAAAGGGGCGGGGCTTTATATTTCAAAACTTTTGGACAATAAAAGTGCTTCGTCCGATATTGTCCGTTTTAACAATGCGGGAGGTATGCGGT
>WBZZ01006983.1:170000-173365 GCA_019918135.1 Paulinella micropora | reverse complement strand
TTGATGGCCAGCGACATTGGCCGTCTACTACTCTCAATGGATTACAAATACGCGAAGCACGGAGCTACCACTGTGGCCCTTATGGGACAAGGTAGAATCGCCGAAGACCTGGACAATCCCCGTGGGAATGCCTCTTCGACGGGCTCTGGCCCGATGTCCCAGGATGGGAGGATGAGGGCTCGCGTATATGACGGAATTCCTGAACCACGTGGAGAGGCTATCTTAGCTGCGCCTCATCCTTCCTCCCCAAACCTGGCACACGGGTCGGCGCTTCAACATAAGGCGAGCGGCGCTATATGGCAGATGGCACCGCCGCCTCGACGGTACCGGCGGGTAGATCGGTACGACAAGGACGGGCGTAATCTGATTGTCTGGGGGCTCTCAGAACGCGCCAATCTACAGGAGATCGCCTCCAAAATGAGCGGTCTTGGTCTGGTGGTCCCGGTAATGGAGTGGCAAGGCCAGCGAATGTCTCGTCACCTGGAGCTGGTCTACGAGGACGATGACAGCAGGCAGACGGCGTTGCAGCAATTCAAACATCTCAAATTCTTCGGCAGAGGGGTCAATGTGACCCTTGGGCGCAGGTTCAGGGACAGGGAACGTGTCCGAAGGCTTATTCGCATCCATCTGCGTGGGGAAGCGGCGGTCCGGAAGGAGGAAGCTGCGACGGGATATCGCGTCTTGCCTCTGCATGAAGAATGTGTCGGTGATGTGCAGGTGGTGTCTTCGGAATTGGCTGCCGATGCACCTAAGTGTGTGTCTGAGTGTGCTGATGTGCATGTGGTGCCCCTGCATTCGGCGGCCAGTGCAGTGGGGGACCAACCTGCGCAAGCACCTGCAGAGGGGGGCAGCACGAGGGCGGAAGCCAAGCGCGGCCGTCGGGTCCGGAAACGAGCCAAGAAGCACCGCTCCAAGCAGTTCGATACCGGCTTCAAGCTACTCGTCGCGAGTCACAACTGGCAGGGTAAAACGGGATACGACAACGTAGGCACGGCGGAATGGGCATCATTCTACAAGCACGAGGGCTGGCTGGTCATCGGGGCTCAGGAGCACCGCATGGGCAAGAAGCAACTTTCCAAATGCAGCCTGGATGGATTCCGGATTTTTGGAAAACCTGCGGAGGTCAGCGAGAAAAATCGCTGCAAGGGTGGGGTTCTATTCGCGGTGGCTAACTTCCTTGGTCCGTATTGCAACCTGGTGTCAGCCCCCGTCGACCACCGGCAGCAAGTGTGGCTGCGTATCGCCTCGGGTGTTACCGGCGCTCAGGATATCTATGTGGGCAACGGCTACTTTCCCCAGGAAACGCAGGAAGAAGAGTCGTTAGAGGCGTATGCGGCCTGGCAGGCAGCTATAGCTTTTTTTGGAGCCAAAGGTCTTGTGGTCACGGTGGCGGATGCCAACGCGAAGCTCGGGCCGGCATGCAGCCGAAAAGAGGAGGGCATCGTCGGTCAGCACGGGGAGGTCGATGATAAGGGAGCACCGGTACGTTCGGAGAACGGCAAGAGACTCGCGGCTGTCCTCGTCGCTACGGGCCTGCGAAATCTGAGCGGCTTCTCGTGCCCAGTGGAAGGGTCCTACTGGTGGTCCCGGCGTGAGCAGCGCGGCATGGGCACAGGCAAGCACTTCCTCGATTACATCTGCGCGTCGCCTGGCTTGGCATCTGGAGCAAAGTTCGGAGTATGCGAAGATGATCTTGATACGGACCACAAGGCAGTATGGGCCGAACTGACGTGGAGCGGCCAGCGCCGACCAAAGCGGGCTGCGAAACCTTACAGGTCCTTTCGTGTTGATAAGCTTATTGGTGCTGGTGTCTCGGGTAATGATCACGCTGCGAAGCAAGCGCTGGATTATCTACGCGACAAGTTCGATGACGTATTCCAGCATTGCCTACAGAAGCTTGGAGTGCATCAGCTGCCTGAGCTTGACCTATCGGGTGGTGCCGACAGCCAACGGGTGGTAGATGACGTCACCGAGCGAGTGGCGCAGTCCTTCCGAATGGCGGCGCACCGGGTCCTTGGCTCCAGATGTATACGACCCCGTTTCACCAACAATTGGTTCGACGGGGAGCTAAAGGAGCTCATTCAACAGCGCCGGGAGGCCTACGCAGCATACAGGAGGGATGAATCGAATGCGGAAGCCCGTCTGAATTGGCTACGGCTCCGCAAGCAAATTCGGAAGGCAACTCGGGCCAAGAAGTCCGCCTCCTTCAAGCAAGTGCAGGAAGAAGCGGTCAAATGTCAACGCGAGCAATCCTCAAAGCGCTTTTGGCTACTCGCGAAGCGGCTTGGCGGGGCACGCAGAACGAAGGTCTCCGCGCCGGTGCAAAGGGAGGATGGCTCACTGGCGTGTACGCTGCCGGAAAAGGTCGCTCGGTGGGAGGAATTTCGGAAAAATTCGGTGAAGCCACGGGAAAATCCGGCAAGTGCGACTGTTGTGGAGTGCTGTGCAGAAGCAGGCTCGCTGTGGGAGGAAGCCGAAGCTAAGCGGCAGTTCCACTGGAACGATCGCTTCAGAGATGAGGTGGGCCGGGCTATGAAGGAGCACGAAGTAGGTGAAGACACTTGCGAAGAGCTGGACAAGCCGTTCACGCAAGAGGAGGTCCTTGCAAGGCAACGTGCCCTGACCACAAAGCTTGTGGCGAGAACAAAGTGAAGAACGAGATGCTCAAGTATGGCGGCGCCTACATCAATGGCTACTTAACGCAGTACTTCAACTGGATTCGAGAAGCCGAGAGGACTCCAAAAGCTTGGGGCAAGGGAATCATCGTCAATATCCCCAAGGGTGGGGATCCTACGGATCCTGACAACTGGAGGGATATCTCGATTATTAGTTGCCTTGGTAAGCTGTATCTGTCCTTATTAGCTACTCGTCTAACGCTCTTCGTGGATGGCCCGGATAAGCTACGTCCAGAGCAGGGAGGCTTCCGCCCGGGGCGTCGCACTACGGATCAGGTCTTTACCCTTTGGCAGAGGTTGAAGGGGCGTCAGTAGCAGAATCGGGAGTCGTATGTCCTGTTCGTCGATCTACGCAAGGCTTTCCCGTCTGTTTGGAGAGATGGCCTATTTGAGAGGCTCTGGAAGCTGGGTGTAAGGGGCAAGTTCTGGCGCACGCTACGCAGGTGCTACGAGCAGACTTCGTCGCAAGTGCTAGTTGATGGAGCACTCACCCCGGAAGTACTGGAGGGTGTAGGCGTCCAACAGGGGTCCCCTCTCTCTCCCACACTCTTCAACGTCTTTATGGATGAGCTGTGTGATCGGCTGGCGAGTGCCCTCAAGATCACGGATGTGAAGCGGCTGAACAACATCAAGGCACTTCTATACGCGGACGACGTGGCCCTCATCGCTCACAGTCGCACCGAGCTCCAG
>WBZZ01006983.1:157500-160000 GCA_019918135.1 Paulinella micropora | reverse complement strand
TGTAATACTTTTTCCGGTATGATGATCCCTGTTGAATTGTTTACTGACAGTGTGATCAGGCTTTTTTTAATACTCAACACTTATAATCAGAAAGTACTTTTTTTAACCCAAGCAACAGCGGCACTTTGAATTATTGATATTGAACGTCGCCGGTGCAACGTGGGAGATTAAGTGACAGAGCAATAGAATGCTTCCAGGTTAGTTTTAGAGTGTGTGTGTATGAGACTCGGAGAGAGAGGGCGGGGGGGGGGGGGGGTTGGAGAGTGTGTGTCACCGTTTGGTAAGCTGTGGAAAAGGGATAGGGGGGAAAGTGAGGGAGAGAAGTGAGACAGGGAGGGATGAAGAGAGAAAGTGAGGAAGAGCAAGAGAGTGTGTTTGGTATAGGATTAGTAAGCGGCTGTGACACCATTTTCACATAGTGAATTTTTAATCTTGGAGGCCCGTACATACTGTACAATTTGCCTTTTTACTTTGACAATTTCCCTTTTCACCCATATCAACTTGTAATTTTTCTCTTACTGGCCGTGCTACTTAACCTTCCACTCTAATAGAACTACATCCGTTACCACGCAACCACAACCAATTCCGCACCACAAACTTACTACTTGAACAAGAACCTCCGAAGTGAGCACAGCTCACACGCACCGAAAAACACACCTACCTTGCCCCTTACCTTACACTTGCCTTACTCGAACGAAACTCTACACTTACTTGTACTAACGGCGAATGTGTGAAAAATCTGTTAATAAATAACTATTCTTGAACTTGAAGATACGTGGATGTGTGCCACAGGGAAGGGCGAGGATGGCGCCTTTCTCAATTTTTTTTCTAATGTAATTAAATTTACTCAGTATTCAGTTTAATAATTCCGAAGACGGTCAGAAAGTTTTGTTTGTATCATAGTAGATAGCGGCACATTTTGGTCTGATGTGACTTCGCAATTCAACTTAACTTCGAGTGAGAGTCTGAAAATCACGTATACTTCAGAATTCAAGTTTACACAAAGTTTTATAATATCTATTAAAAAATTCAAAATATAAGAAATATTAATATAACTTCATATTGCAACGGTATTATTGTAGTATATATATTAATATATTAATATTAAAAAAGTTTTAAGTATGAAAAAAATCAAGTTATTATTACTGGATACATTCAAGTGTCAAACTCAGCCATTAAATTTGAGTTAAGGGTCAGATTTCAGATTAGCGGTCAGATTTTATATTAGCTGCCAGAATTCAAATTAGTTCAATTTAACGGTAACATTTCGCAAAAATAATACAGATTTTGCGGACGTATATAGACGTTAAATTGAATTAACTTATGATTTAAATTCTGACCACTAATTCGAAATCTCACCGCTAATCTGAAATCTGGCCCTTAATAAAATTCGATGGCTGAGTTTGACACTTGAATGTACCCAGTAATATTATAAAAGTTGAAGTTATAAGTATGAAAAAAGTTATAAATATTAAAAAAAGTTATATGTTGTAAGTTTGGATACACCCCAAGGGATAAATACACAACGAACTCTTGTTAAAAGACTTTATGGCTGCAAACAGCCCTAACTCCTAATTAGTAAGAGTAGGTGAAATACCAGTAAATAGCTGAGAGGTCACTTCGTTTATTTACGTTGATTTCTACTGGTTTGCAGACTTGGTTTGCAAAGTACGATCTTGGTTGAACGTCGATTATGAGTAGCTGTTAGGCGACACTTGAAGTTAAATGTACAATGTACTTGAAGGTGGCTTCAAGTTCAAGTGATTGGTGTTCAAGTGGAAGTCCTGAACTTTCATTTGGGAAAGTCTTTCTGAGCCAAATGGCTATGCACGGCAGCAGCAAATATCACTTTTATGTTCTCTTGACTGTGTTCCCCAAAATTCACCGTATTGGCGGTTTTCGATATATCATGGAAAAAGGTAATAGAGAAGGGGAAAATAGCAATTGATGGGAAAACGTTGATTAAATCGTTTGAAGTCATTCCTGGACGAAATCGAAAGCTAGTTAGTGAAGTCGAAACGTCGTGCAGAGGAGAATCTAACGGATTGGTCAAAAACAGTAAAATGTCAACGGTAGTGGATTTGGCCGGTCGTTAAAGTGCTCAGTCTGATAGCTCCCCCCCCCCCCCCCCCCCCCCCAGACCTAACGGTTGAGTAGAGTTGCGTACAGAGTGACTAACGATTGGTTAGTGACTTGTCTCAGAAAAAAAAAGTAGGAGCGCCTTTGTCGCCGAAATTGCTGTAGCCGATGTTAAGAATTTGAAAAGTTGTGTTCACCTAATTTGACCACACATACACACAACTTTGTGTCTTTGCTACGGTGCGGCGCGGTAGCACTTTTCACTGGTATGTTTAAACTGCATATTAGGCAAATAATAGTATTCGCAGCATCGACTTGAGGAACAACGGAATTGGGGATGAAGGCGCCAAGGCGATCGGCCTAGCTCTTCAGGTACCTTAAGTGCTGCTGCGATTTCCTTAACTCCATCAGCACCAATCTT
>WBZZ01006983.1:130000-152500 GCA_019918135.1 Paulinella micropora | reverse complement strand
AATAGTAATAGTGCTTCTCTGTCAATGGCTGATGCATTTCTGCACATGCGCCTCCATCGTCTCACCCGTGAGGGGAGTACGAAGAATTGACGATAAGCTCTAATGACACCCCCGCAAAGGCAGTTCCAACACTTCCAGACGGACCGGTATGTTCAATGAAAATACTGGTCCAGACGGACCGGTATGTTCAATGAAAATACTGGTGGCACCGACGGGAATCGAACTGGCGACAGGGCCCAGATGGTAGAACTTGACCACTGGGCTATCACGGTGTCCAAAATAATAGTAATAATAATAATAATAATAATAACAATAATAATAATAATAATAATAATAATAATAATAATAATAATAATCATCATCATAATAATCATAATAATAATTGTAAGTCTTGACTAACCCCCTGCGAGGAAATTACCAACCGGCATTCAATTGAATACAAACACGACCTCGACATACTTCCGAGGTCAGGAAAGTTACCAAAAGACTCTAGATCAGTCTATTCCAGTTTATGCAGTATACTTGCTTGACAGACTACTTGTCCCTTGCGAAACAATACAAATTCTGAGAACTAACGAGAAGATTTCGAGTTGAATAAGAGTTGCGTACCTTTTCAGTGATATTTACTACAGTCAGTCTGAGAAAATGAAGTTGGAAAAGGTGAAAGAGTGCCACTTTACCTGGTTTGGATTTGAAAGGAATTTAGGTATTAATAATTGCTAAGTCTCAACCTATCATTATTATTTCCTTGACTTGAACCGGACAAAGCGGTCCAGGTGGGAAAAAGGTAGATATGGGAGAAAAAGGCAATAGTTAGCGTTTTCTAAAATGCTAACAGGTAAAGGGAAATAGATTGATATGTTAACGGTAATTGAAAACCGACGTAACAACTACAAGTGAAGTTATTACAGTTGATATTATAAATAAACTGAAAAATGAAGTAACGGAACTAAACTTGGTTGAAATATTAATAGAAATGCAACTTGAGTCTGAGAAAGTTTATCACAGTATCAAGTTATTATAATTCAGTCTGGTACAGTATTCATTCCGATAGCTCCCCCCCCTAGACGATAACGGTAGGTTGGAGTTGCGACTCGGATCGAAACGAATCGTAACAGATGATTGACCTATAGATATGTGAATAAGTATAAAAAGGAAATGAATCAAAAAGATCAGTGCAGATGTAGATCAATGCGCCGCCGCGATTATGTGTGTGGCAGTCCGTATCATGATGTGTCAGCGCAATGATCCAAGGTCACAATAGTAGTCACGATAAGCAATGATCCGGAAGCAAGACATATAATAGTATACGGGTGTCATATGTATTTCAAAATGTGTAGGCGCAGATAGGTAAATATGCGACCTTTTCCGCTTATAGTGTGACCCCGGGTGCCTATACATAGTGATGTACCATAGTAGAAGTATATAAAAGTGAGTATAAAAAACAAGTTTTAAGGACAAAAATAAGGACGGGCTGGGAGGGTTATTTCTCTATTATTCCTTTTCCTATTCCTCTTATCTTATTTATAATTTACTTAAAATCTCTCTTAGTATTACTTGAAAAGAAAGTAAAAGAATATAGAATATAAAGGAAATAGAGGGAAATACTGCTCTGGAGGTGTCCTTATTTTTTTTTAATAAAGTCCTTATTTTTTTAATAAAGTCCTTTTTTTTAAATAAAGTCATTTTTTTTTAAAGGACGGGGTAAGGATGGCAGTTTGATAGAAATAACGATGAGTAAGACTTGCGCGACAGATAACTGCCGCGACACAGGGAAGGCCTGTGAGGGCATGTTATGAGGCTCGTATATCAACCGCGCGGGGGAATTTAATTCAAAGTTTAAAGTTCAGTGATATATAAGACCACGACCATGGCACCACCAAGAAAGTATTTTACAGAGGAGGAGAGAAAGGCGGCACATAGAGTATCTGCGAGGAAATATGCGAAGAATAAGCCACAGATATATCGTGATGCGAGTAAACGATACTATGATGAAAACAGGGCAATGATATTACAAAAGAAAAAATCAAAAAGGAAATCTGTTAAAGATAACAACAGTCTTATACATACAATACATAAGACAACGGCAGAAACAAATGGCGAAGATAATGGCAGAAGCACGGATAATACAAATATTATCTGAAATTCAACCTGACAAAGGACTGTGGAAACCAGCCGACATTGAAATGTGCGGTAAATTAAACAACATAAACAACATAGACAGATGCTTATGTAATAAGCCAATTACAAGGGCTTATCCATACTACTGGGTAGAATACGTAGTATATGTGGGTGAGGCATGTTCATACAATCATTTTTATAAAGTTAGGAACGGCCAAAATGACGATGGATTAGAATACATGGAACCACGACTGTGTGGGATATGTAACAATATGATAGGAGGATGTGTTCATACTTTGCAATCAGCGCATTATATGTGTTATTACAAACGTGAGATACCCCCGCTTCAATCCGCGATTAAACAGTTAAAACAAGAATATAACAGTTTCAAAGCAAAATACAACATTGAATTTGATGAAGATTATGCGAGGGCGATAGATAAGGCAGAATATACATTGAGAGAAATTGAAAAAATATTACACAGAAAGATTAATAGAGAGGATAAAGGAGCGAATAAGAATGAGCCAAGGATAGTTGAAGGTGAAGGTAAGTTATCCATAACACCTAACGGCAAGAATGTCCGTGAGATGGGCGAAATATCGGCACTCATTGATACTATTAAACAAAAATTTAAACAAACGACGGCTGACAAGATTTATGAACTAATAGATGAATGGGGGAGGTTGTTAAAAGTAGATAAGTATATGGAAGGTGAACGAATGATTGAGCAAGTTGCTAAGGCCAGGGCTAAGGCAGAAGAAGAACAATTCAAGAAACAGGGAGCAAAGACTATTTCTAATATTATAAGAAAATACTTTATTGAAGAAAATTATAAGAGGCACTTCGCGACCAGATGGAACAAGGAGTTTAAAGTAGTTATCGCGCAGTTTATAGAGTTAAATGATAGAGGCAATTATGTATTTTACATTTCGGATGGAATACACATACAAAGTAGTGAGGTAGCAAGAGAGATAAATAAGAGCATAAAAGGCACATATAATCCCATGTGGCGTGATGACAAGAATAACCGATATAAACTAACCTTGATAAAAGATAACTTTACAAGCCAGGTTATTTAAAATATAGCACTTACATATTGACGATACAACCTATTACAAATAAGTGTAAAACGACGGGAAACCCTTATACATTTATCAAGAAAGTCAAAACACCCGAATTAATCTCTGTGTGAGGGCACGGCTGGGGTTGGACTGGAGCAGACAAATTACATTTTTTTTTTTCGTTCTGTTGAGTGTTCTTAATGATTTAATTCATGTTAAAGATTATCTTTATATATATTATACATAAGGAAATACCAAGACATAATTACCAAAGACAAAAAAATAAATGCAAAAAAATATGGACATTGCTGCGGCACTGAATACTAAGTTTTTGGCGAAAGATGAAGTATTTAACGCCACTAAATTAGCTTATATTATTGATAATTTTGAAGATTACAAAAAACAATTAAGATGGAGACAACGATACGATGAAATTGATCCATTTACATTGATTAAAAAGTATCTTCAAAACTCTTTCAACGATAAGATAGTTGTCAATTATAGACAAAATGAAGGAAAAGCAAGGTTTTGTGCGGTTGGTTCATTATCTTTACAAAACATCCCGCGAGAGATACGCCACACTATCGCCCGCGATTACTACGTTGATATTGACATGGTAAATGCCCACCCAGTTATTCTACTATACTTATGCCAAAAGCTTAATTTCGAATGTAAATATTTGAAATTATACGTGAAAAATAGAGATAAGGCCATAGACATGTTGATGAAACTCAAGATAAGTGAAGGGGGGAAGGAAGTGGCCGTAGATAGAGACAAAGCTAAACAGATATATTTGTCGCTTATCAATGGTGGAAATAAAGATTATAACTCTTTGACGAAAAAGATAAAGTTCCTGACCAATTTCAAACAAGAAATGATAACTCTACACACTCAATTCGCGAACACTTATTTGGAAGACTTTGAACGAATTAAACAAAAGAGAATAGCTAGGGGTGATAACTTCAACCATCAGGCCAGTTTCATGAATACACTTCTATGCGACATGGAAAATAGTATCTTACAAGTGATGCTCTCATATTTTGGAAATCCAAAGACCTGTGTCCTGTGTTTTGATGGGCTGATGTTGGAGAAAAAAGATTATGATTTGGTAGGATGTTCGGAGGCGATCAAAGAAGCATTAGGCATTGATATGACACTCAAAATAAAAGATATGAACGAAGGCTTAATTATCACTACAAACATAGCAACATATCATACACCGAGGCTTAAATACTTTGGCGATTAAGACAATGTATATCTTAGAGATAGTGGCGATAACATAGCAAGCATAGAAAGATTAACCGAATGGTTAAAATGTATAAACATCGTTTCTATAGGTGGCGGGCAATGTGCGATGACTTTAAACCTTGATGTTGATGAAGAAACGGGAGAAAAGACAGAGTATTATGTGCAGGTTGACGTAAGCTCTATGAAACATTCATTAGATTATGAATGTTATGTGCCAAACTTCGAATATGTAAAAGAACTCAGCGATTTTAAAGAAACGAAAAACTTACCAAATGCAAAACAATGGTTATATACTCAATTTGGAGGTGATTTCATACATAAACAGATATTCAAGCGAAATGTGAAACGATACGACGACTTTATGTTCTATCCATATCTAAAACGAGTGGGTGTGCCGATCAAATATTCAAACAAATTGAACTTATTCATGGGTTTTCCATTGGATAATGTGCCATTTGATAGTGTTTGAACAACGCGACGGGGACGTGCGTGACCTTGAATGTGAGCGCTGGTGTGTGGTACGAGCTGCGGCCGGACCAGGCCCTGCAGGCCAACGCCGGCGCCGAGCCGCTAAGCAATAGCGGTGAGCTGAGCGTAAGTGTGGCGGGCCCCCCTGGCTGCCAAGGGGAGGACGAACTGACAGTGTCGTGTCGACCGACCAACATCGCGGGGGGTTCCGCACCGTCATCGGTCGCGACCGCGACTTTTTGCGTGCGCCCCAGGGGGCCGACCGACGGCGGCGACGACGCGCAGGCGCGCTGGCGGTACCGAGTAGAGGTAATGGGTTGCGCCCAAGACTACGGGGTGCACACAACGGAGCTCGCCGCCCGCGTAGGCCGGGAGCTGGCCGAGCAAGAGGCTCAGCGCTTGCAACTGCGGGCCCTGTGGTTCGGCCCGGGCTCGGCCGCGGCGGGCCCGGCTGGTCACTGCGGGTTAACTACGCGGCGTTTGATGCGGTTGGCAACGCGGCTTTGTGTGTAGTGGACTACGAAGTGCAAGCGCCGGTCTTTTCGCCGGTGCAGTGGGCTGGGGGCCGCACCGCGCGGAACCTGACGCTAGCCGTGGGGGGCTGGACAAGTGCCGCGGCCTGCCCTAGTGGTGCGCCCCACCGATGGGCCCGCCTACGACCACGCGGGCTCTGGCCTGCACGCGCACGAAGCGCTGGAGTTGCTGGAGTGGTGGTGGACTTCCTCGTCCGCATAGTAGCATGCCCCGCCCCGGGTCTGTGTGAGCAGCACGGGATGGGCAGCGCCGGTTGGCTCCAAGCCTATCCAGGCTCCGGGACACTGCGCTTCAGGACCTTGCTGCCGGGCGCTGCCCATCCCGTGCAGGAGCTGTCGCTGACGCTGGCGCTCTGGGATCCCGAGCCGCCGCTGTTCTCGGACTGCGGCCCGGGGGCAGCCTACGCTCCAGTGCGCGTTGAGATTGCCCTCGGCCAGGCCACGTATTGGCTGGACTCTGTCTCGGACGCACAGGGCCCGGGGCGGGTTGTGGACAGGCACCTGCCCGCCGTGCCGCCCAGGGTAATGGCTAGTTACGGCTCAGGCCTGGAGCTGGGGCACGGGGCCTGGAACATTACCTACACGGCCGAGGATTGGTTCGGGAACCGCGCCACCTGCACGCGCCAGTGGCTGGTGTCGGACGTGCAGGCGCCAGCGCTCATCTGCCTACCGCCCCAGGGCCTGGCGGCGTTCCGCCCGCGCCCCCTCGCCGCCGACGCAGGCCCCGGGGGGGCCGGGGGGCTGCTCTACCGCGTGGCCATGGAGCCCGGCACCTGCGGCCCCCCGCCAGACGCGGGCACGGGGCCGAGCCAGGCGTGGGTGGACTACCGCAGCTCCGATGCCCAGGGCGGGGTGCGGGTGGAGACGACCTGCACGACCGGGGGGTCGGTGCATTGCTTTGTTAATGCCACTGACACCGCCGGTCTGCAGGCCAGCTGCTCGTTGGCCTACGAGTGGGTGGACCTGGAGCCCCCACAGATGAACTGCCCGGCGACTGGCAGCCTCCCCGTGGGTTTAGCCCCGCAGTGCATACGAGCCCAGCTTCTGCAGGGCCTGTTCCAGGGCTCCGACAATTGCAAGTACACTGGGGCCCGCCTCTGGCCCAGCGCCGAAGAGATTAGCAGTTTCGGGTTTGCCGATTCGCCCTTTGAACTCTACGTTCTCGGGGAGGACGACAGCCCCGATTCGCCCCCCCCGCCGCCCTGCCGCATCAGCGTGAACCTCACTGGTTTCTGTGGGGACGGTTTCCTCGACCTGTCAGCACGCTACGGTGCCGCCGAGCAGTGCGAACAGAACCCACACCCGACCAGCCCGGGCTGCAACGAGAGCTGCCTGTGTAAGCAGGGCTTCTTCCCTGACCCGCGCGGCGGGGGGGCTGCCTGCAAGTCTGCCAAGAAGACGCCGCTGGCTGCGAGCTGGAGACCTCGGAGCTGGCGGGAACACGCTGCTGGCAGGGCGCCGTCACTACTTGGTGGCCGGGGGCGTCGTCGTCGGTCACTCCCGCCAGCTGGCTAATCCGGGCGCTCAAGCCCGACTTTACCGCCGTGCCGGGCCCCGCGTTTACCCAATACTACCTCTTACCCGACGGCCCGGGCTGGCGGCACCGGGGGTACTACCGCCAACAAGAGCTGGCGGGGCGGAGGACGACGCCCTACGCCGACTTCAACGCGACCCAGGTCCAGACGGCACTGCTCGTGCCCGGGGAAGACCTCGTGTTCGAGTGGCTCGAGTCCGGGCCCGGGCTCGGGCATGAGCTCGAGCTGCTGGCTGCCCCGCGGGACTGGCCCGCTGACAAGGCACTTAGGCTGCAGGTCTGCAACTGCGAGTTCCTGAGTGCGGGCGCCGCCCTGGCTGCTTTTGTGCTGCAGGCCGATAACAGCACCCTTATCAACATTGATGAGTATTGCGCGGCCGGCGCCGCCAGTACTAGCTACGACCCGGCCAGCGGCTGCTACGTCTTTGAAATCTGCCGCTCGGGGCTAGTGGTCATCGGAGCCCCCCGATCGCTGGGGGCGGCGGGGGCCGTGACCCAGGCCTGCCGTGTGCCAGGCACGGCCCCGCTCCTGGTAGTCAACAACTCAGCCACCAACTGCAGCTATGCCACGGCTGACTGGCTCTGGCAGGACGTGCTGCGCCCCGACGTTTGGAAATACACAACCCTGGCCAAACCCCGGGGGTCACTCCTATCGGGGGGGGCCCCGTCCGCTTTGTATCTGAAGTACGACGAACAGCCGGGGGCCCGCCAGTGGGCCCACCTGGCGGCGGGGCACTCTACTACTTTGTCCTGGCGCGCGACCAACGGCTCTGGGCTGAGTTGTGACTGGGGGGTGGAAGTGCGGGATGTGCTACCCCCACGCTTTGTGTGTAACGACGGCGGCGGCTGGCGGGTGCTCAGCGACCCCGGCACCGGGTTTGCCTTTCTTGTGGGCCTGGAGAGTCGCGCCCTGGAGGACGAAACGGATGCCACGCGCTGGCTACCCCCGCAGCGGCTGCCGGGCGGCGACAACGACCGCCGCTTCTACGTGGGCAATACCACCCTGCTCTGGACCGGGTCCGACTCTAGCGGCAATCCTGCAGAACCCTGCCTAGTTCAGGTCCGGGTCGTCGACGAGGAACCGCCCAGCTTAACCTGTCCCGATACAGTCGTGCGCGCGCCACCAGGCCACCCTGGCTGGAGTGGCGTCTTGACGAGCGGCTTCTTCTTTACCGACAATCTCCTGGCACAGGCAGTCTCCTATTTTTCTGTCCCGGTCCGCGCCCCGCTGGACCTGACCGGTCCCCAGTCTTTTCATGTACTCACCCACTCCGTACAAGACGCGGGGGGTAACATTGGCTACTGCCAATTCAGAGTTTGGGTGCTAGGAGAAGAGCTAACTCCGGCACACTCACACTGCAACGACACGACGATGGCTCCCCCCGCCCCCCTCGTGCCCTGGGCTCCTCCCTCCACGCTTGCATGCCCGGCGGGAACGCCGCCGGTGCTGTTATCTTCCCTGCCCAAGACACATTTTTACGACCCCAGCGCCGGCACGCGGGGGGGGTCCGTGTGGGGTGTTAGCGTGGGCAAGCAGGCCCGGTTGTGGGCCCTACCCCCCCACCCTTGCCAAGCTCTCACTTGGCGTGACTGCAGAGTCGGCGGCAGCGGCAACGCCACCAGTTGGTGGGGGGGGTGCCCTGCTTGTGCGGACTGCCCGCCCTGGCTGAGCTTGAGCTTGCAACCGCTACTGGCCGATCCCGACGGCGGCGTCCCATTCAGCCTCCCCAGCAACGGGCGCCGGACCTTCCGGGGGGGTTGGCGCGCCACCGCCACCTGCAACGAGACGGGGGTGGCGACGGGGAGTCCCGGGGCGTGGGTGGAGCTAAAGCTCCCCAACTGCAGCCTGCGGCTGCTGGACGACCTGCCGCCCGTCGCGTACAGTTGGGCGGCGGGAGAACGCCCGCAGCTAACTGACGCCACCTCCGGCCCGTCACGGCGGGAGGCCGCCGCGCCCGTGCCGGCGCCGCTCCCCGGCGCGCTACTCCCTTTGCTTGCACAACTGCTGCCCTTCTGGGTCGACTCAGTGGGGCTAGAGCACATCACCTTCCTCAACGCTAATCAGAGCACGCGCCAAGTCACGGCCCAAGAACAGCTGCTGACCTATGACATAATCTTTAGCACGAACCACTCAGTGTTTGAGAGCGGGCAGACTGCCGCCGGGGTCGTGGGCGCCCTAGCCCGGGAGCGGGCTGCCGAGCTCTGGCTGGCCGACCAGCCCCCCGGCTGGTCAGCGCCGGCGCCTCTGGAACAGTTGGACTACCTAACCTCCCTCTACACCCACCACCTACGCATGCTAGCTCTTTTCTTGCACCTCGTGCCAAAGCTAGGCACAAACTCATTTGAGCTCCAGGCCTACGACGAAAGCGGCAACTCGCAGCTCTTCACCCTAGCGTTGCTCTTGTTTGACCGGACCCCGCCCAGCTTTGTCAACTGCCCCTCCGGCACGCTGGCACTCCGCGCGCGCGGCTGCGCTGGCGGCGGGGGTTGTGTGCTCGAAAATCTGACCCTGGCTTTTGGCGATAACTACTACCTTGCGCCCAGCTACGGCGGGGGGCTCTCGCGGCGTAATGGAACCGCACTGGTCTCTTGGGGGCGGGTCGCCACCGGGAGCAGCGTCAGTCACACCACTGTGGTGTCGGATGAGGCCGGCAATAACGCCAGCTGTACCGTGAGAGCTCTTGTCTTGGACGACGACGTCACCCGCAACGACAGCGCCGCCGGGGCGCCCTGCCCCCCAGCGACGCTGGTCGTTCGTGCTCCCTATCCCGGCCCCCTGCCCACCACTGGGCTGCCCTGGGGCTGCCTGGCCGGCCTGGGCCAGGCGCGGGTCACCGTCACCGACCTAGCCACCAACGCCCCACCCGTGCCCTCTTCTGGGCCCGCGGCGGCCTTCCTCCCCGGCCAATATCGCGTGTACGCCCGGGGGGGCACGTCAACACCACAAAGGCCAGACCCCCGCGTCGTCCTGCGAGTTTGGCATCAGCGTGCTGGCGCCGTTCCCGGCCCCGTCGCTACAGCTCCTGTCGCTTCGCGCTACTCTTACCCACAACGGCTCATTCCTGCGGGCTAGCTTTTCCTACACCACTCTGACAGGGTACCCTTACTTGGCCACCGTTCTGCCAAGCTGGTCACCACCCCCCGACCACCTACTCACGAGCTCCACTGCCATGCACTACACCCTTAGCCTCGGCCGCCTGGCCTCGGATTGTAAGGTGACCAAGCTCAACCTCTCTATACCCTACGAAGTCCAGTGCTACGGCCTTAACGAAACGGTCAGTAACATCGAGGGATGCTGTTCTGTCGCCGCTTTGCAGGAGGCCCGCCTTCGGCTCAGCGCTTGGCGGCTGTGCGAGTTGCGGACCTACCGTAACCGTGTAAAAGTCACCGTGCTGCCCGTCAACGAAACCTACGCACTGCAGGTCCTCGCGGTCTCGTCTCTCCGGCGCGGGGTCCGCGCGGACCCAGGCGCCAGACTCGAAACCGGGGCCCCACCCGACCTCCAAGCAGGGGTCACAGCGCGCCTCTGCTACCTCTGCTATGTCCTGCCCAACAGCAGTAGCCGCCCCGCACCCGAGCGGGTTGCGCTCTCCGCCGCACACGGGGATCCAGTACTTACCGTTAATGGTAGCGCCCGCTCAGTGGAGCTGCTGGGCGGAGTTCACAACGTCTTGGCCTTCTGCGTCAACCTGAGCGCCAACGACACTCTGCCGGAGGGTTGGGGTTCTCTTAACATATCTCTCACCCTCTACTTAGCTCTTAGCTATAACCATACCACTAAACCCGTCGACAGCGGGGACACCGACAGCGGGGATGAAGGTCTGGTCACAGAGGCCACGCTCCTGCCGGGCCTCTGGCACCATCAATCATGGCTGCACACCGTGCTGAGCGCCAAAGCGGCCGACGGCGCGGGCGTCGCGCAGTCGGCCGTGGGCGCCCAACGCAAAGCGACGGCCGCCGCTATTGCCGGCCTGGTCGGCGGGGTCGTTGCTGCTGTGGCAGGTCTGGCCGTGCTTCTTCTGCTAGCCTACCTTTTTCTCCAACGCCGGCGTCGCGACTCGCCAGACCAGACTGCGCAGGATGCCCCCCCTCCCTGCGCACACGAAATCATGTTCCCTCCGCTCTACCAACGGTTCCCTGTCTTGGAAACCACAAACCTTTCGGGCCATCATCAACCGTCACACAAAGAAGAAAAGGAAAAAGAAGAAGAGCGAGGAGGGACAGGAAGAGGAGGAAGACACCCCCCTCGATACGTTACACGCGCTCACTCCCGTTGACACGCTAGACCCCCTAGACACCAGCGCCGGCTTAGTCAATTTCAGAATCAGCTTCGACGGCGTTCAGCCCGGGGCTCCCGCGGACTTAGGAGGGGATGCTTGGTTTGAGGGAGAGGTGGGAGAGCACGGGTTGGGTGGGGGCGAGAGCGGGGAACGCGAGGGCGGAGAGCGCGAGAGCAGAGAACGCGAAGGCGAGGCCCTGGGAGGCACAGTGAACACGACCAGAGTGCATCAGTGCTGGTGCCGGCCTCCACCCAAGAGGGACAGTCCAGCAGTAGTCTCAAAGATTTCGACACGCCGCGAGAGACAGACGCCTTCGAAACCAGTGGAGCCTGCGACTCTGACAGTGGCCTTACGCACAACGCAGTCGATGGAGAACCAGGAAGTATCTAGCTCTTTGTGAGCGCGCGACACTATCGGAGGGAGAGCCATGGAAAGAAAAACAATACGAGAGAAAGAGAAGGAAAGAGGGAAGAAGAGGCTTCCCCCTCCCCCCCCCTTCATCCATTCTTGTCCTTCTCCCTCTTCCTCCCCCCTCCCTCTACTACCACCAAGAAATTACTTGCTCTAGTTTTTATTTAAAAAAAAACGGGATCGGAGGCCTACGGAATTTGTGTTTGGTCCGGAAGGGAAGGGATGGGAGAGCAAGGACAAAGAGAGAAGGCGGGCTCCGCAGCCGAGCCAACTTTTAAACAAGTCGGGCGCACGGAGCTTGAAGCTCTGCTACGGAACCAGTGGCCGGAATACGTCGCTTGGGAAAAATCACGCACCTGTCACACACCCGTGCTCAACCATGACCTCCCCCGCTGTCCAGACTTGTTTGTCTTTTGCCAACAAATCCTACCTTCGTTCAGGCAACACAGTCCAAATCTGACCTTGCTCAACCTGGTCTATAAAGTTTGGTTTCTCGTAGATAGACACTGGTGGCAGTCCGAGCCCGACGCGTACAGTCAAAATAACAGCCTGCGGCGGGCCGCCAAAACGGGGCTGGTGCCCCACACAGTCTGGGCTCTGCGGCGTGCACTAACTTTGGACCGTGCCACCAACTATCGGTTGGCCTGGTCGCCCGCCGTAGAGATCGCCCTAGCTGTGAACGAAGGCTTTGCAGAGCTTAACTGGTGTACTCTCTACCACCTCAAGGATGGTACTGTCTGGTTGATGAATCGGGACAGCCAGTCTGCGGGGGCGGAGCGGGGGCCTAGTTTTGTCTTGTTGCACGCAGAAGGCAGACTCTCTTCACGTACTCTTGCCCCTCGCCCTCATTAGCCAACTGGCAGCAGGTGTTCTCTCCCCGCGTGCTCTGTAACTATCTGTTGCCGGAGGCTTTTGCCACTCCCGTAACAAGACACTTTGCTCGGCCTCAATACCCGGTTCTCAATCTTCTCTGGCAGCTGCAGAAACAAGGGCTGCTTCTTGCCATAAACTACTCAATCGTCGGGCCTGCCTCACAGATTTCTCTTACTAGAGATTCTGTGCTTCTAGACCCACGGGCCGGTTCTCTCGAACTTGCCCTAGCAAGCCTTGCCGCACACATGCTTTTATTTCACCACCAAGTTCCCCCCGAACTTGTTAAAAGTCTTGGCCTAGGAGCCCAGGCGCCCGGAGGTTCTAACTTGTCGCAGTGCCCTTCTTTCTCTACCGAAGACTTTGAGCTCAAAGTTCTAGATTCCACTGGCAACGGGAACTACACACTACAGCTCACGCTTGGAAAAAGGAATATTAATTGACCCCCAAGCACAAGAGAAAAAAAAAGAAAGGACGGACAGGAAGAGGGGGGGGGGGAGGGAAAGAAAACCCCTCCCCCTTCTCCCCTCTTTTCTCCCTTCCTGGCCTGTCATTGTTCTCCCGCCCCGGCGCCTCCCTTCGTTTATAAAAAGCAGAAATTGTAAGAATGGCCGCAAGCCTGCCAGACGACGAGGGGTACGTGGACAGGTTGCACGATTTTGTGAGGCAGAATGCCTTTTCGGGGCCAGAGAGGCAACCAGGTGATCTAATAGCAACTGAAAGATGGGCTAGCCTTCAAGATTACCTCACGCCAGATTCACGCTTGAGGTTCGGCCGGGATAAACACGCTATCGTGAATGCTTCGCTTTTGTACGATTCGTACAAAACAACGTTCACGCCTAAGGCTGCCCGTGCGCCGGTCGTGCTACCAGCTGCCAAACCAAGAGTCCCGACACATCGTGGTTCCCTCGGCAGGGCGCGACTTCTTCCTATCAAGCAAGCCTCTTCATAGCTAAACGTGAGAATCTGTCAAGGGAAAAAAGTACAAACCAAGGTTTTTTTTAATTAAAATCCCAACCAGGCCTCCCCCTCTCTGCCTTTTTCTCCCCCTCCCCCCCCTCTCTCTCATTTCCCCATTTCTTTTACTTGTGGCCCAAAGAGCCAAATATTTCTTTTGTAACTTTTTTTCTAAAGTACCCAACGACGCTTTTCTGTATTAGAATACATTTTGGACGCGGAGGTGTGCGACAAAAAAGTGATAGGAAAAAAGGCCCTGGGGGGTTAAGAGGGGGGGCTTTTGCGACATGCGCCCATTTAAGCGGCGCTGCACATTGGCGGCCTCCGGCTTGAGCGGCTGGCAGGAAGTCTTCTTTTCTCACGGAGTAGGGCATTTGCCTCAGGCGGAGCTAGTAGCTCTCCTGGCAGCTTCCAAAGCTTGGGCGGAAGAGCTAGGTGTATACTTGCGGCCACAGCATTGGCTTCACCTGGCTTTGGACAACTCGACGACCTCTGCGGAGTACCTGACCGGCGAGGTTCTGGCGGCAGCCGAGAGCGCGCGCTGCTACCCGCAGCTGAACACGTCGCTGACGCTTATCTACAAACCAGGCCAGCTGCCAGCAATAATCCCCATCCCGGCGAGTAAGTGGCGTCTGCTGCAGTTAGCTCTTCCTTGGTTTCACTACGTTGCCGACTTGACAGTCGAGTGTGATTCGGGGGCGGCGGCGGAGGTTCTGCGCGCTTGGGTCGCGCACGGCCCCGCGATCAGGCGGCGGCTGCGCGCTGTGTCCCTACAGCTGAGCTACGACGGCGACGCAGATGAACGGACAGAAAACGGAGCACAAACGGAAGCGGTGCTACGCGAGCTTCTGTCGGGGGTCCGAGAACTCAGCCTGGGCTACCTGTGCTTTGGGCCGCAGGGGGGTAGGCTCTTTGTGGCCGCAGCCGGGCCCCGTCCCCCCCCTGCGGCGCCTAGCCCTGGTACAATGCAGCAACCCTCGGTTGTTTGGAGAGGCGTTCAAACTCCTGGCCCCGACGCTCGAAGAATTGGAGGTTTGGGCTGAGGACGACGTGACCGGCCCAGAGAACGCGGTGGCGCTGTTCTGGGGCTCGCAGCAGGCCTGCTGGCCGCGCCTGCGCCGCGTTTCCGCGCGAGCCCCCGTCCCTCCTGAGGAGCTGATTGAGTTCTTGCAAGTTCTGGACGAGGATGTGTTCGCCGGGCTGGATGCCGGGGGCGTTATCCCCTGCGTTCCGGCGCTGCAGTCCTACACGCTGAACATGGCCAACTGCACAGGGGACGGCGGCGTGTACCAAGCCCCGGGCGCGGAGAGCTGGGGACAGTGGCGGAGCGGGCTGCTGGAGCGGCTGCATCAAGCGCTGTGTCCCCGCGGGGGCCCCGTGCCCACCTTTCTGAAACTAAGGCTGCACAACGTAGACCTCCAAACCCCGCCGAGCGAGGGCGACCTGGCGGCACTCCGCCTGTTGGCACCAGCGCAACTTACGCTAGTTGACCGGGTGCAGGCCATGTGCGGGGCACACCCGACCGGCGCCATGCTCGAGCAACTCCTGCAGCACCGCCATGATGGTGCGGCAGGAGGGCCGCGACGGCTGGGCTTGACTTTAGCGCTGTGGGCCGGCCCGTTAGCGCAGCAGCGTGCTAGATTTATACTACCTTTTGGGTCCGCCGAGCTCTCGGAACGCGCGCGGCTGAGGGCTTGGGCCCATTCCTACCAACGTCTGTTTGCGCAGAGGGGGCTGCGCGTCGCTGACGTCAAGGAGTTTTCTTTTTACTCCTTTTGGCTAGACGGATATCTGCCACGGGAAGACTGGCGGGACCTGGCCGGGCTAATTGAGCTACAGCGCCTGGTGTGGCGGGGCCTGTGCTCGCTGGGCGCCCCGCTCTACTGCGGCCGGTTCTGGCTCCCGGAACGAGCCCCGGAAGAGGCACCCGCCCCCTTGCCTCAGTGGGCGCTGCCCGCACACGGGGCAGTGCTGCCCCGCGGGGGGATACGGGGCAATTTCTCGCTGCTGCGACGGTTCCTCTCGCCGTTAGGAGAGGTTGCATACGCAGTCAAGGAGTTTTCGTTTGCGCTGAGCCGTTCCAGTGCCAGACTGAGCTGGCGCCAGCTGAATGGCAAATGCCGGGCCGCGCCGGGCTGGGCCTCCGCCGAGCTGAGGACGTTCCTTGTCTGTTCGGGGCTGCTAGGCGACGCAGCGCGTTCGGACCAGCCCCTTGCCATCCTCGCGCAGGCTCCGCCCTGGGGGCACACTAGCTGCAGCTGGCACTACGCGCGACCTTGGTTTGATCGAGCTGGGGCGCGCTGCTTGCTAGGAAACTACGCCTCAATTCTGTTTGAGCGCGTCGAGGCCGCCGCCTATAAGATCGGGTCCGCGCACCCTTCTCTGGACAAGTTGGTGTCAGAGCTCAAGGGTTGTCTAACATCTCTCAGAGACGAAGACTCTGGAGATAGTCTCTGGTTTCAAAAGGCACAGAACCGGAGCATGTCCGGCTATGTGCTGGAAGACACCTGTGCTTACCATAACGTCGCATTACTAAGCCAAAGCCTGGCTTTTCACGTAGAGACAGCTCTCTCCAAACCCTACAGCCACGCCAGCTGGAAAGAAATGTGTTTGTCTCTGCTGCTCCCGCTGAGCGAGCAACTGAGGGCGAAGGCGCCGCACTGTACCCCAAGGTTTGGATGATGTCGAATGATTGGATGATGTCGAATGTAGCGTCTTTTAATTAAAAAGGCTTGTGTACTTTGTTGCTGGTTCAGTAGAAATTCAGAGATTCTAACGCACTTACCAAGTCTTGGGTGGTCTCTGCATCGATGTTGACAAGCCTTATCTCTTTGAGATGTCTCGGCTTGAAGTCGAGACAGAATTTTGCGCAGGCCTCTAGAATGATCTTGGTGCCTTTCTTTCTCGGAAAGCCGGAAATTCCCGTTGAGATGGCCGGAATGGAAATCCAATCAAATTTCTGTTCTTCTGCACGTGTTAGCACTGCCTGAACTGCCCCTGCTAGCTCTTGGCTTTCTTTATCAGTTGCCTCCTTGTATAGCAACTCTAGGACCCACCACGTGTAGTATGCTCTGGTTCTGCATATTGCCAGCTGTGGTCTCTGCAACCTGGCCTTTCCGCAGCCAGCCGCCGTTTTTCCTTAGCCATTCCGTACTCTCTACATCTATCTTATAACGCCCCTGGTTATCTTTGCCCCCTGCTTTCTTGAGTGCCAAAGCCACTCCAGCACCATGTTGGAGTCCGCTGTTGGCTGCATTGACCAGGGCGCCGCGGCCCGGCCCACTCTCATGGCAGATAATTCCCGTGTATATTCGAAGTGCGGTGCCGCCTGGCCGGGCTCGCCACACGCTTTCGTCACGAGCCATGGCTGGCGACGATGGAACGTGTGCGGGGGCGGGTCTGCGTGGGGGCTGTATTTGCTGTACATAATATGGGTCGAACTCTCTGTAATGCAAATTCGTAGCGCAGGCTCGCCCCCAGGCTCTGCTGGGATCTGTACTTTCTGCAGCACCTGAATTGCTCTTGTGATCGCCGCCGCAATGTCCTGGGCCGGTTCTCAAACCACCCGCCACCCACAAAGGCCAGAAAGACTTTGACAGGCTTACACGTGCCGGTTGGGGCTTGTTGCAAGTATCGCCGCAGGGCAAACAACAGGGTAGCTTCGTACTGAGCTTCAAGAACCAGCCTGGCCAATGGGTACCACCTGCGTGCTTCAGCTTCGGTTTGGGCCGCGTAACCTATGCTTAGCGCGGAGCACAAAACCTGGTGTACCAACTGCGATTCTTGCGCTTCCCGCAGCACAAACCGGTTGTCCTCCCGTTTTGCAAAGGGCACCTCGGCGTTGGTCACTAGTCCTACTTGCTGCCGCTCCCGGATTTTGTCTTTTTCTACCTCTGTTACTAAGTATTCGTACTCTCCAAATACGTCCTAATTATTTCCATCCTCTCCGGGCTGCAAAAAGCGTACCCGTTTTTGACCTGGAGAGGATGATTTTTGTTGCTGCCCGTGTTCGGTTCACTAGGTAGTTTTTGCTCCAGTAGCTCAATAACCCCAGGGAGTGTATTCAGCTGAGACTCAGCGCCTTGTCGGCAGTATTGCCTAAAGAACAGAGCAGGGGCTGCGGCCAGCGCGCAGTCGGGGCCTTGCGTGCGGTCTCTGTAATAACAAGTGATACCGTTCCCGGGCGTTTGCTTAGAGTCGACAAACTCGAGGCAATTGAATTGAGACGCGACCTGGAAGACCGCCCCTTTATTGTCAGAGTCCCAGTGTTCATTAAAAGCGGGAAAAGTGACTTTGTGCTCAACCGACACTCGAGCAAGAGCGTCTTTACTATTCACGGCCTTACGCCTCTGCGCAGCAAGCGCCAGAACCTCCTGTCTCAGATCGCGGAGTGTGGGTACCTCAAAGTTGCCCGCAATAAATTCCCGTCGTGAGTCTTTTGTGCGTTGGCGTATAATGTAAGCACTTTCCGAACCTATCTTCGCTTCAGAGCTCGCGTACTGTTGCTGGTTAAATGCAAAGGCAAGGCCGTCGCCGGAGACTCTTTCTTTGAAACCAAAGAGCAATTCGAACCAGCCACCATCTTGAAATTCGCGCGGGCTCGGCCGTGCCAGTAGCTGCTGGACCTTTGGTGTAAAGTTTTTCTACGGACTTGCGGTTGCTTTTGTAAACCGCTGCAAACCAGGCGGGTGGGTTGGGGGGGCCTTGACTGACGGTGCCGTACAGCGCTCCGACCAACTGACACACCAAGATAGCCAGAGAGTTGCTGCCCAGGGGCAATTGCGAGCACAGCAAGACTGCCTGCTCAAACTTTTCAGGCGCTTGCTCGAGCAAACTACCCTGCGTGTGCAGCACGTGCAAGGACACTGCCAGGGCGTCTAAACAGTTGACGGTTTTTAGCGGCCCTGCCGAAGACATATCGCGTGCTTGCAAGAAATTGTTCGATTTCCAGTTCCAGCTGGACCGCGAGTCGCTGGAAGCCAGGCAGGAAACCGTTTTCAACATATCCGAGGGAAACTCTTGTAGCAGTTGTCGCTGGCCGTTCTGTATGTAGTGCTTCTTCAGCCAGGCCCGGTCGTTCGCGCACATGGTACGGAGATGTTGATTAATTTCATCTACCACGGGGGAACGCCCGCCGAGAACCAGGCCAAGCTCGGGTTTTATCCCCTCCTTGACGAGTCCCAGCGCGCGGTAGAGCAAAAACGCAAAGAGCATGGCGCAGTGTGCGGTTTCTGGGTGCCCGTGAGTTGTTTTGCTTTGTACATACGCAGCCAACAGGCAAGACTTGGCGTCGTCGTGGTACTTTATGGCAACGGGCGCCGTGCGCAGAACGGCAGCGCTGCCAGGGTTTATGCCGTCGATTTGCAAAGGAACAAGGGGGCTGGACTCGGTAGGCGTGAAAGATTCAAACGTGTTTTTTAATGTTTTGCCCAGCAGTGTGAGTTCGTGGTTTTTGTCCATCGAACGGTGGGCTCCCTTTAAGTACCACCTGTCAAAGTTCTGGCGCAGTTTGATTGGGTCTAGCTGGGCGCCGTGCTCGGTGTCAGCAAGCGCGTCTACCAAGCAGAAAACCATCGCGGCATCTCCCGTATGCTTGCCGGGCACACGCGCTTGCTCCGGGAGAGACTTGAGGTCGCCGAAAATACCCCCCAGTAGGATGCCCATGGCATAGCCTTTTAGATTTGCTTGCTCAGTAGACAGGGTACCCCCGTGCTGGGCATCCTTCCGTTCGGACATGTCCTCTTGCGGGTTTTTCTAAACCATGCGCGGTCCTCTCCCTCCCCCCTTTTTGTAAAAGGAAAACTTTTATAGCTATATTTACATACCGCGCGGGGGGGAGAAGGGGGGGAAGGGGAGAGAAGAAAAAGGGAGAGTGTGGCGAAGGGGAGGGAAAGGGGGGGGGGGGGGGGAGGGGGCACAACGGTGCCCGTCGCGCCCCTTGCTGTCCTCTCTTCTCCTGCTTCCCCAGAAAATGCTTTTATCTCTTTATTCTGTCCTTATTAGAGTGCTCAGCTGCGCCAGCACTGTTGCGTGGATGTCTGTCCAAAAGGCGGGGCTGTGGGGTAGCGACAAGGCCGCCTCTACGCGGCGGACCAACTCGAGGCTCAACTCGTGAATTTGCTGTCTACATTGCCCCTTCTCCAACACGTAGCCAGACAGAAAGGTAGGCGCTAAGTCCTGGGCATCCGCCTTGTTCAAGACCGCCACTGTTCTCTTTAGCTCGAGCGCTATCTTGTCGACCGGAGGGCGCGACGACAGACCAGACGCGGCCGCCTCGATCTCCTTCATTAGCAGTGCAACATACCCGATCAGCATGCACCGCGCCTCGCTGTCTGTAAACCAGGGCAGCTTGTAGGGCCACGCGTAGCAGAACGGGCCGTAGCCATGAGGGAAGGTATGCGGGGCGTGCCCTCGCCTCGAGAGCAGCAACGGCAGTGGGTGTTCTGCGCGGGGTGCGTCGTCCCCTAACATCCCCGAGCAAACTAAGAAAGCCCACTGCTCGGGGGGCAACCAGTCGGGGGGGGGCTGCCCAGCTGCCCCGGCGCTCCGCCGCTTGCCACAGGGCCACGGCGTCGCTGGGGCTAAGGAACAGACGGAAGTCCTTGACACCGTAGGCAATCTCCCCCGCTGGCGACTGGAACTTCCGGACAACGGAAAAAATCCCGCGCAGGCCGTGGCGTGGTAGCAGAGCCCGCCCCGCAGAGCCCCGCGCCAAAAGTTCTGCGCCGGGGTAGACGTCTTTGTCCTTGTCCTCTTCCTCCTCGCCGCCACCTCCTAAGCCACACTTGTCCAGCAGCCAGAACCCGTCGCAGCGGAGCGGGACGCCCAGCGAGCACAGGCCACGCCAGACCTCGGGCTGCACCTCAACCATAGCAGGCAAGTCCCGGGCGGGCTCCCAGGGCAGGTAGCCACTCAGAGTGAACGACTCAAACGACAGCTCCTGCTCCCCCAAGGCGCGATAACGCGGCGGCGTCGTCGCAAACAACCGTCGGTAGGACCGAGCCCAGGCTCGCAGGCGCTCGCCTTCTGCCACTGCCACGGCGGGCACAGCCGGGGGGCGCAGGCCCAGCTTGAGTCCCAGCTTTGGTGGCCCAGAGCTAGTGGCACAGGGGCGGTGCCTGAGCTGCTGTGCAAGCACCAACCCCGCTGCGTGCTGGTCTAGCGCCTGCGCGGGCGGTCCGCGGTCGACCAGCGTCAGTTCCAAGGGTTTCAATAGCCACAGCGCTGCCAGGTCGGACTCGCCCGGCTCTTCCCACAAGTCTACATTGTACAGATTCAAATTCAGAAAGTCGGGCGCGACGCCCCCCAGTGGGCAGAGCGCCTGGTGAAGCTCCGTCAGCAGCCCTGCCTCCCATTGCCCTAGATGCTCGTGGTCGGGCTCGTGCGGAGTGCTGTCGACAAATCTGGCCACGTCAAGCTCGTAGGACTCCAGCGCCGGCGTGCAAGCGGGTTCCCACTGCAGCCCCGTGCCAGCCTCCGCGCCGAGGCCCCGCAGCAAATCCACCAGACCCAGCGGTGACAGGGGCCCCCCCGCAACCACGCGACGGAGCCGGGGCCAACACACGGGCCGGAGAGCCCCCACAGGCAACACAAAGCCGTTCTCCGGGACATCGCAGTCGCCGTCCCTGTACACCTCCACCACTTCGAGCGTCGGGGCCAGGCGTTCAAACGCCTCGCCCCACAGTCGGGAGCCATTGCAGTACTTAAGCCTCAACCGTGACAAGGGCGGCACAGGGCCGGGCTCCGGCCACAGGCCACCCAAGCCGCGCTCACCAAAATGCACATAGTCCAAGCGCAACTCTTGCACACCCCGCAGCAGCCCGCGCAACGCTGGTTCAATCTGCTCCTCGTACAACATGAACGACCTGTCGTCATCGGGTTCTTCGTCGTAAAGTTTTAGAGATAGCGAGCGTAGCTCCTGCCGCGGGCCGTACTTACGCCAGGCACACAAGAGCGTTTCGGCGGCCTGCACGTCGCACTCCACACGCAGATGAACCACGTGCCGAAACCAAGGCAGGGCCAGCCGCAGTAGCCGTCGCCTGCGCGGCGGCATGGGCGTGCGCAGCTGGAGAAAGTCCTGTGTGTAATTAAGCCGGAGCACCGTGTTCAGCTGCGAGAAACAGCTCGCGCCTTCCGCGGCGGCCACTTCTTCTTCTGTCAAGTCCTCCGTTAGGGACTCGTCGCCCAGGGCACGGGATACCCAGCGCTGCGGTCTCACATACACTGACAGCTGCTGCTCCCAAGCGTTGCAGCTCTGCAAAAGTTGCACCAAGTCAACCGCCGAAAGCAAGCCGGCACCATGAGAAAAAAAAATCTCTGCCCAGTCGTTCAGCCCGCTTGAGGCCACCGGCTCCAGGCACCGACGCTTGGCGGTGCGGAGCATGTCGGCCCTCCCTCTCTCCTCTTCCCCCCCCCCCCCCCCCTCTCCCCCTTTTCTTGTTGTTCCTACTCTTATTCTGTTTTCTTTTTTCGGGGAGGGGGGAGGCACACAAACACACTCATGCCTCCCCTGCCCCTCCCCCCCCCCCCCCCTCACGAGGCACTCGCGTACAGGAGAGGGGGGGCGTGGGACGTTGTAGGGGTGTGTGGGGGGGGGCACCCCCCCCCCCCCCCCCTCTCTCTCTTCGGTGGCAATGAAAACAACAGAGATGCAGACCCAGAAAACCTCTGTTCTTTTTTTCTTTTTGCTGAGCATCGTCGCGCTTGGGGGGGGGGGGGGGGCGCACAATGCTTCTCATGGCTGAAGCAGATAATAATAATAATCGGGTTGATTCACCACCAGGGTGCAAGCGTCTGGCCACGTACAAGCATTTGCTAGTTACGGAGCTGGGTTGCACACCTACAAAACGTAGGCTCTGTCCGCCGGAGCTGCCGTTTGAGCCGCCCTTCTTGGTCATTATGGACACAGCCCGCTCCGGGCAATCGCAGCAGGCCCAGCCCAGCTGGAGCTGGGCAGCCCAAGAGCACAGACACCAGTCCTGGAAATCTGAGCAGATAGATAGATAGATAGATAGATA
>WBZZ01006983.1:115000-117500 GCA_019918135.1 Paulinella micropora | reverse complement strand
ATTGAAATGTCAGAATCCAAGAAGGCTCCAATATGAAGGACAAATCCAAGTCTCCACATTTCCAAGAAAACCTCCACAAGAAACCCAGCGACCTATATATGATTTATGACAACCTCTTAGAGCTTATAAAAGCTCTTTAATGGCTACATGGAAGTCCTTCAGAAAACCCCTCATAACATTTGTGTGAAAAGAGGAGTTTAAGGACCAAGAGCCTAACAAAGATGTCCAATGGTTACTAGAAATAGTACCATCAGGAGAAAAGGTCGAACCAAAATATTTCAGTTGAAGGGACCTTATGATAGGCATGCTTAAAGCACAATCATTAAAGACATGTAGTTCTGAATGTTCATTAGTTGTGCAGACTCCACAGGGAATATTCACAGGAGTACCAAAGCCTCTATGAGAAAGGCCAAAACGAAGGCAACCTGCTCTAGCAAGAGAAATCAATCTTCTCCCACCCTCATAATTACCTTGCGTTAAATAAAGTTCCATGGATAAATTTTTCTTTACTGTCTTATAGAAAGATAAGTTTGAAATGGATAAATTTTTAACCCATTCTTGTTGCTCGTAATTATGGATGAGCATTTTAATTGTGGCTTTAGGGCTATTCTTAATAAATAAAAGCATATCAGTTATGGATGAATCAGGCTTGATCATTTTAAGATCCATTAAAACCCTTCCAACCCAATTATTGTTAGCGTTACTTAATTTATTAAGTAAACTGATCCTGAACATATGATGAAGCAGACTGTGTTCAGGGAACAGGTGTAGGGACTTTAAAAAAGTAAGTCTCTTCATATTCCCCCTTCCGACTACTGACCATAATCCTAACTTCCCTTGACAGGCAATGTTAGGGAAATCATTAGGTACACGCAAAATTTTGCGAGCTAAATAGTAATTGATTTTATTGCCTTCTTCCCAAGTTATTTTTGGGTGCCAAAATTCAGACCCCCAGTCCATGGACTGAAAGACTGAAGACGTAATAAGTTGCATAGCTATGTTAGGTGCAACCCCCCTTCTAATTCCCATAGCAAGTACCATATTGATGCACTGCTTAGCTTTTTTTATCCTATCAGTCTTCATCATTTTCCAAGACAAATTCTTATCACAAATAACTCCCAAATATTTGTAGGCTTCTGCCTCTAGGACATTTTGTCCCATAAGAGTCCGATTGTGAGTGACATTATTATTGTTGTTGTTAAAAATGACAATGTTAGATTTGTCTTGATTAAATTCAGCATTATTATCATTAGCCCACATAGCACAAACATCTAATGGTTTCTGCAAATCATGGGCTGAGTTAGATAAAAGGACAATGTCGTCGATATATAAAAGGCAAGTTAATGTTAGAGAAAAGGAAGTTCTTTGTCGTGAGCAAAGAGTGTAACTCCTTTGGTAGAAGAACGTAACTTATTGGCTAAATCAGAGGTGTAAAGACAGTATAATAAAGGGGACAGAGGGCACCCTTGCCTTACACCTCTATTGGTATCAAACCAAGAGGACATGCCTTCAGCCGTATCTACTCTATTCTGTACTCTGGCATAGAGACCTTTCAGGGCGGAAACGAAGAAGGAAGAAATACCCATACATTCTAATTTTCTCCACAAAATATCTCTCTCAACAGAATCAAACGCTTTAGAGACATCAACAAAGGCAGCATAAGTTGGACCTTTGTGGTTAGTAATAACTTCGCGAAGAAGGAGAATTTGGTGTTGACTTCCCCTTCCTTTACGAGCTCCACCTGTTCAACAGGCAAAAGATTAGACGAATCTACCGACGCTTTCAATCTATTCAATAAAAGCGTAGCATAAAACTTATCAATAACAGACAACGGAGTAACCGGTCTGTACTGAGAAGCATTTAGTCTATCTCCTTTACTTTTATAAATAGGCTTTATTATTCCCTTTGTATAATCTAGAGGTTTCGTGCCTGTTTGTAAGCATCTATTAAATAAGAGGACGAAGAACTGTTTGACATTTGGTGTAGTGTTCAACAGATTATGAAAAAGTTCACCAGAAATGCCATCCTGTCCAACACTCTTATTAGATTTTAAAGAAGACTCAGCTTCTTTGATCTCTTCATCAGAAAAGGATGTCTTATCTAATAAATTATTATTATTATTACTAGAAGTACTTTGAGTAAGTTCAGGCTGATATAAGGAGAAAGGATATGTGGACTAGGGCCCATCATATTCGATGGTCTATTCAGTTGGGACTGGTATTGTTTTGCAAAATAACTCAGCTACCCCATTCCCTTTCACAACCATTCCATTTTCTCCTTCCAGCTGCATAGGACTACTGCTTTCCTTGTTTAGGAACCTTTTAAGAATGGACCAAGCCTTCTTAGGGTTTCGTTTCATATCAGCATTGACTTGTAAGAGATCTTTTTTCTGTCTCTCGTTCTTTGCATATTTAACTCTTTTTTGTATTGTTTTGTTAATTACTTTCAATTTGTACTTGATTGTTAATTTATTGTTTGTCTGTCTTGCAATGTAGCTGTG
>WBZZ01006983.1:87500-90000 GCA_019918135.1 Paulinella micropora | reverse complement strand
GGGGTAGCAGACATTTCATGCGGTCTGCCAGCGCATGAGGACGTTTTGTGGTAAGTATCTGGGACGCCTCGAAACCCGTCACCACCCCTAGATCGCGGAATGTAAATACCCCTTTGATCCCACGTGGTGTATGTCTTATAAAAAACAACACAACGACATGGCCTCGGAACCAACACAACAACATAGCCTCGGAACCCACATCGACATAGCCTCGGAACCCACACAACAACAGAGCCTCGGAACCAACACAACAACAGAGCCTCGGAACCAACACAACAACATAGCCTCGGAGCCAACACAACGACATAGCCTCGAAACCAGTGGGAAGAGGCCCAACCACCTCCTCTTCCCGTGGGGTGCCATACTGTGCACCCCTCCATAATAATAATAATAATAATAATAATAATAATAATAATAATAATAATAATAATAATAATAATAATAATAACAATACTTATAATAATAATAAGAATGATAATAAAAATAATAACAATAATAACATTAATAATACTAACCAGAATAATAACAATAATAATAATAATAATAATAATAATAATAATAATAATAATAATAATGATAATAATAATAATACTACTACTAATAATAATAATAATAACAATAATAATAATAATAATGATAATAATAATAATAATAATAAATAATAATAATAATAATAATAATAATAATAATAACCATAATAATAATAATAATAATAATAATAATAATAATAATAATAATAAGGGTACTAACAAAAATCACAAGTATAATAATAATAATAATAATAATAATAATAATAATAATAATAATAATAATAATAGTGCTTCTCTGTCAATGTGCTGATGCATTTCTGCACATGCGCCTCCATCGTCTCACCCGTGAGGGGAGTACGAAGAATTGACGATAAGCTCTAATGACACCCCCGCAAGGGCAGTTCCAACACTTCCAGACGGACCGGTATGTTCAATGAAAATACTGGTCCGGACGGACCGGTATGTTCAATGAAAATACTGGTGGCACCGACGGGAATCGAACTGGCGACAGGGCCCAGATGGTAGAACTTGACCACTGGGCTATCACGATGTCCAATAATAATAATAATAATAATAATAATAATAATAATAATAATAATAATAATAATAATGATAATGATAATGATAATCATAATAATCATAATCATAATAATAATAACGATAATAATAACAATAATAATAATACTAATAATAATAAAAGTAATAATCATAATAACAATAATAATAATAACAATAATACCAACGATAATAATAAGAATAAGTAGAATAACAATAATAATAATACTAATAATAACAAGGACGCTAAACGATATATATATACATATATATACATGTATATAATATATATATATAGTAATAATAATAATAATAATAATAATAATGTATCTCCTGCCAATTGCTGAGCCAAAAGGCCATGTGCATCCAGTCCTCCATTCCATAAGGAAAGTCTCCACACCAATCGGTGGAATAAAGGAAGTGACGGCATAGAACATTACTCTAGGAGCTTTATACCAATCAGCCCATTGAAAAGGACCAATGGCCTATGTACTCCCTAATAATAATAATAATAATAATAATAATAATAATAATACAATATAGCAGGAATAGTGCTTCTCTGTCAATGTGCTGATGCATTTCTGCACATGCGCCTCCATCGTCTCACCCGTGAGGGGAGTACGAAGAATTGACGATAAGCTCTAATGACACCCCCGCAAGCGCAGTTCCAACACTTCCAGACGGGCCGGTATGTTCAATGAAAATACTGGTCCAGACGGATCGGTATGTTCAATGAAAATACTGGTGGCACCGACGGGAATCGAACTGGCGACAGGGCCCAGATGGTAGAACTTGACCACTGTGCTATCACGGTGTCCATTATAACAGGAATAATAATAATAATAATAATAATAATAATAATAATAGTAATAGTAATAATAATAATAATAATAATAATAATAATAATAATACTATATCTGAGGCGTACTGATGCAGCTAATTGCATATCCTCAACGGACATAAGCCTCCAATACCCTTGTTCGAGGTCCTCCACCCCCGTGTCAGTCTCTCGCCTGATGATCGGGGCCACCGATGGAGCTCCTGAGGGCAAGACTGCACTAAGCCGAGGTTATTCCGCAGTCCCAGCAACCTCTTGCAAGACGTCACCGAATGTGCAAGTGCATACACCAAGCGCGGTTGCTAGAGCTGCCTCGAAACCCCACCCATAACAATCTGGTGTCTGCTGGGTCCTGGGCTATCAACCAGCATATGCGGAGTTTAAGATCTTTTACGCGCGCAACGACCCTCCTCCCCAGCATCTACCACCAAAGGGTTATGAGTTGGCGTCACAGTTTAACGCCTTGAGGCCATTGGGCTGGAACTCTGTTTAGCAAGTGTGACTAGGTTTTTTCATCGGGATTTCCCTCAAATATGTCACAGTCAACACTCCAAGGCAGATTTACTATATCTGAGGC
>WBZZ01006983.1:62500-85000 GCA_019918135.1 Paulinella micropora | reverse complement strand
GAGGCTTTCCCACTTGGAGAAACCCACTCTGAGCAAGGCCCCAGATACATCCGCATTTCGGACAAGAGCAAACTGGCCCCATCTGCCGACATAACTTCCCAGTGTGGAACAGGGTCACAATTGCACTGATCGTAGGTGCAACAAGGGGAAGGCTCCAGAGAGGGTCATCTAATAGGAAAGACCCACACTGTGAAGGCCTCCTACACCCACCTGCATCTCGAACAGGAACAGATTGGCCCCCTATACACTGGAATACTATGACATCCCCTGAGGAGCAATACTACAGAAGAGGCCATAATGGTACTGTCCGTAGGTGCAACATGGAAGGCCTCCAGAGAGGGTTCCCCACTCGGTGGAACCCACACTGAAAAGGGCCACAGTACATCTGCATCTCAGACAGGAACGAGCTGGCCTCATCTGTTGACATGACATCCCAATGTGGAAGAAGGTCGCAATGGTACTGATCGTAGGTGCAGTGGCCAGAGGGCTCCAGCGAGGGTCGTCCACTTGGAAATGACCCACGCTGCGAAGGCCCCCTGCACACACCCGCATCTCGAACAGGACCACATTGGCCCCCTACACACTGGCAAAGCATGACATTCCCCGAGGTGCAAGAGCCTGAAAGATCCACCGTGCATAAACCCCCCCTGCCCCCCCCCCCCCCAAAGGGGAGGGCCCACCCAGGAAAGGATCCCAAGGACAGCACTACCAGAGGAATGAACACCTCAGGCCAACGCGCAGACGCGGGCGAATACAATAGGGAAGGAGAGAGGAAAACAAAATCCAACAACCCACCTACTACACCATTCCTACATAGTTCCCATCACCCCTACATGCACCGAGCCAGAAGAACCCATCACCGAACGACCCGGTGATCTTGGACAGGACTTCGCCCTCGTCAAACTCGGAGCCACACTCCGGTTTGGAGTAGGCTGGGGACCTGTACAGATCAACCAGTTGCCCGAGGATGAGCGAACGGAACACGACAAGGGAAACCCCCGCACCCCCAACACCTATCCTGGCCACACCGCCAACAACACCAACCCTGCTTCCGCTGGAAAACACTGCCCAACTGGGGCAAAACATGCTTCGCCAACAGCGTCATTCAGTATGTTACCCCGTTAATCTCCTGGATGCAAACAACGATCCCCACAGGCACATGGCAGGATCTCCCAATTGCACAACTCATCCAGAAGATGCAACGCGCCCCGGATCTCACAACCCACCAAGACCCCGACACGATCCGCGAATTGGCCACAGTTCTAGCCACAATAAGCGAATCGATGCCCACCATGATGACAGGCCAGATATACCAACAATGCGAGCCTCCAACTCCACTCGCAAAAGGCACCCCACAAACCCAACACACACATCTTATCCCAATTAGTGGAAGGTCTGCCCACAAATGCTACCCCATCCAGACGAATGGGGTTACCAACGCCGGGGACCACGGAACGACTCAGCGAAAGAGACCCTTAGGAACGAACCGCACCACATATCCTCACGCGAGCCTTAACGGAAATCAACTGTCATAAATGCCACTATCATTCCACCAGACATACCCCACCCAGCTTCCCAACCCTACGCTGCAAACTGCCAGCACCACTGAAGTCTGTAGCGGCCAAGGTAGCCCCGGTACGCATTGAAACGTGCATTCGCCAAGAACTCGCGATCAACATGCCCCAGGACAGCGACCGATACGCATGCCACTGCCCACGCAACTCACGCCAAGCAGTAACTCAGTCCTCGCGGGAATGGCTTGACAGCGTCCCCCCACCGACTTTCTCAACATCGAAGTTAACCGCATATCCTACGATGGTACAAGACGGGACAACTCGACTGAGGGACAATCAGTCAACAACAACCTCCTCCTGGTGGACTTGGATCGCTTGGACCTATCCGCATACTTCTCACCCGTCTTCACAAAGAACCGGGAGGCCATCTACGAACCAATATCCCTCCTTCTACCCCTGGGAGAGACAGTAAACAACTGGCATTGGATAACTGCGGTCAAAGACCCCCACCACGGCTGGAGGATTCATGACGACAGCCACTGTTACATCTTCGATCAATGGCGGGACCAGGGCGCTACGGCACACTTTGTTGGAATTCCTTGCCCCAGCACCCCCCCCCCCCCCCCCCCCCCCCAGCTCCGCACTACAGATAACCCCTAAACAAGTCAAAGATATACCCATTTACACGGCTATCACTGCAATACTGTACGAACGTGTGGACCGCGAGGCCAACAGACCCACGATACACTACGTCCCATCCCCCCCACCATGCCCTGTGTTCTTCCTCCCCACCATACCCCGCCTCAATGGCATCCCAGAGGGATATACCCAGTGGATACGAGGGCCCCCTATTGCCCTTCGTGCACCAGACACACCGGACGTCGTCACGCGCACCCCAACGAACACCCAAACAGAAAGTCTCAACAGTCCCACACGAGATTTTTGGAAAAAGATATCAGACAGAATTCTCAAGGACATCCAAGTCCTTGAAACGAACCGAGCCACGGTGAGTTTCAGCACGCGATCTCACACACTGGCCCAAGCCCCAGACAGCAATCGAATTATGGGATACGACTTCGCAGGCAAATCCCTCCGCCCAGTTCACGTTCCTGCCCTGACCCAAACACTATGGGATCTTATCCGATCCAAGACACTGATACCGGTGACAGGAGCACTGATTACTATCTACGACAACAACTCAGCGACGGAAACGACCCTGCCTTTCCACCGGGACGATTAACGATACATGACCCAGGACGAGATTATCAACCTGAGTTTCGGGCCAGATGCCAAACTGAGAGTGATACCGTGGGGACAGGAGGCCCACACACCTCACGATTGACAGACACTCACTCTGGCCCACGGCACGTTTCACATCTTCAACCGATACCAACTCCACAGAGTAGACATTCCCCCAACCCACCCGGGGAGACAAGACGTCGGTTAAGCATCTCCTTCAGAGTGTTTACCACCTGGGCGGAGATACCCCCTCCTTTCCGCTCCAAGGTAGCACACAACGATAACCTTCGGCAATCCTTGAGAACCTGGGAACAAGAGAAGGGAGACAGCAACCCCAGACCCGACATAGTGCTATGGGCAATCCTCGACTCCATCTACGATCACATTGAAGGAATCAGTGAGCTAGTCCTAGAATACCTGGACCTATCTGCACCCGCTAATGTCCGGATCCTCACAGTCACGCAGACGGACACCATTGATGAAGGAAAAGCTCTTAGGCCCCCATGGCACCCTAGGACTATAGCCCTAATACAGCATGACAAAGAGGTTACTAGGGGTCTGCACAGCACCGTTATCTTCCAGGAAATAGTCAAGTCTACACGGTTCAAGAAATCTTCACGACACCACTTCTGCGTCCTCCTTTATCGTCCGGAAGTCCCCAACTACGAAGACCTCAGCACTAGTTTATGCGTCCCCCCCGACTCCAAGTTTGCGGCTCCGACGACCATGCTCCTGAATCAAACAAAAATTTTGCAGCAGGTCATAATACACAACCGAGATGGGGATTTCTGGGGACCAGAATCCAGATCGGCTGCACAGAAGGCTGGCAATCTCCTCTTCCACCGAATCCAAATCCAGGAAGATCAAGCAGGAACGTTCCCTCAATACCGATTGGAACCTTTCAAAGGAGCACGAAAAGGATGGTACCTCCTCCTGGATCCCCAGTAGACACACGGCCGTGCAGACCTGGTGTCCACCATGGAAAGGAAAATCCTGGGAGGGAGCATAGGCCAGGTCTTATCAGAATATCGTCGAATACGGGTCCAGCGCCGTACTTATGCAAGCCGACCCCAGGGATACGACTACCAAACGGACTTCCAATGGATACAGCAGGGCCTGTGGCGGTTCGGCATGATCACCCATATCGCCCACGACCCAGGATACGTCCCCACCGACCCCACCGAGAACCACCCTACCTTCTGGGTTACTTTCTACACCAGGAAAGGAGCCACACGGTGCTGCCAGGCAGGCGACGTCCCGGATCCAGCAGTACCGGAGGGCCGGCTCGTCGTTTGTGAGAGAACCAAGGCATTCCCACAACCCCAGCAACAGCCCAGGGCCGGCGCACAGTCACAGGTGACCCCGAAGCCCCGCCAAGACACAGCAAGGGCCCAGGAGACAAACCCCAAATCAACAGGGCAATTGAGCAGCCGAACAACCTTGAGAGAACCTACACAAGTTCGGAAGCCTACCCTTCCACCCCCCGAACATGGAACCGACCAGGAGGACCACAACCCTACCCACCCTTCCCTCCATGCCACCTCCTTCATCCACAAACCCCCTGACTACAACACCCGCACCGACACGCTCGACGACTCCTCCCACCCCGGGGGACATCGCCCTCAGACAAGATCTAGGGAAAAGTATGCCAACCACAACTCCAATATCGGACGACGACTACGATGCCGATGAACTAAACCCCGCGGTCATGTACGATGACGAGGCCCTAGAATGGGCACAAGAAGAAGCCGCAAGACGACAAAAGCTCCAAGCACACAAGGCCCCTCACGCAGAGGCTAAACAACAGCAGAAACCCAGGGTCAGCAGGTCGCTTTCAGCAGCACTCGCTCAGGCGGTACTTGCGCCCCTGCCGACCCAAACCACCGCCAACATCTCCCCTGGGGCAGCCACACAAAGTCCCCCTCTACACATAAAACCATCTTCGCCAGTCGGTCAGGAGGATAAGGGTGACCCCAGCCACGCAGCAAATCCCAGGACACCCAACGTCACACCAGGCCAACCCACATCTCCCCTGGGGCAGCCACACAAAGTCCCCCTCTACGCATAAAACCATCTTCGCCGGTCGGTCAGGAGGATAAGGGTGACCCCAGCCACGCAGCAAATCCCGGGACACCGAACGTCACACCACCCTAGAACCGCAGACACCACAAGGGGTAACCCAACCCCACACCTCTGACACCAAACCCCATACAGGGATCGCGAACACCCACCGCCAGACACTGAGAACGACCCCATCAAACACCGGAGCGGTCAGTGGACTCAACCAAGGGTCTAAACCCGCACCCAGAGCACCTACCACCTTACCTGTGGACAACCTACGCTCCACCCGGACATTCAACAGAATACAGGAGCTCGGAAGCAGGATCCCAGCCTTCCTCAAAAGCCTAGCGGAAGCTAACATCGGGGAAGGAAAGAACTGCCTAATCACCAACCCTATCCTCTCCTCCCTGGCCTTATAACGATACCCACCGGCAAATCACAAGATTCCATCACGTACTGACCCCTAGTAACCAAGTCCTCCACTACCACCACGTGCTGACCCCACTTCTCCTCACCACACCTTGCAAACACTGGACAATGCTCATCTTGAGCACGACCCTTATACGCGAGATCTCCTGGTCCACATTCGGTCAACCACCCCACATCGGGACAAGCACAGACACTGGGAATCTCCTGGTAATATGGCTTTACCAGGGCACATACCCCCCGGTGGGTCCCGACCTTCCGGTCCGCCAGGATATCACTAACTGGGCCACAGCTCTCCAGTCATTAGGAATCATCCGCATACAAGGGTATCCCGGAGTCATAGCAATCCCACTGGAATCAAACACGAGGACAGACGAGGAGGCGATCGAACTACACATTAAAACCTTCCTCGCCTCCCCGTCAACCTACCAAGCATGGTTACAACCCAGGGAAAGCGTTAAATCGAATCCACAACAGGCCTCCCCATCACGAACCAGTAGGAACCGCCCGTCCCCCCCTGCAGTCCAATCCAGACCGGCGGCAAATCCCGGAGGCACCGGCACAACACGCCCAGGCATGCCTACCCCCGGCAACAATAAATCCCCACCCCCGAAGACGAACCACGCTAGGTCATCTCTGGTACAGGAAGGGAAGATGGACAGCCACGAACGGCAGAAGATACGGGCCGACCCGTAAACGCGGGCCCGCACTCCTCGCCGTCACGGATACTAAGACTGCGGCAGACACCCCCGCCCTCCCACCACAAAAGAGACGGAGAATCATACTGAGGCCCAGTCTGACCCCACTCCCCCAACTGTCCACCCTATCTACACCTGCCACCTCCACACAGAACACCCAGCAGACACCCACTCCTGCGCCCCTCCCAGTCGCAGCCAGCCAGATGCCAATCTCCAGCTCACATGGAGACACCACCCAGCCGCTATCTTCTCTCCAACAAATCCTAGGGACGTTTACCATCCCACAACTAATCAGCACCCCCTGATCCAACTTAGCTATGACCAGGTGTACCAGATACACTCTTTGGCGAAACAATCCACCAAAGCACAGAGTATCGATACCGCCCTTGGGTGGCAGACCACTGTGCTAGCCAGCAAGACTGGAAAACCCTACTAGGGTTGCCGGACCGCATCCCTGACGCCCAGCGGGCGTCATTTCCACCGAACCTCCTGTAGCTGGCCGCCAAATGCGTATGGCTAGCACTAACTGCCCCCTCTGCCGCTACAAGTCCCCAGACACAACCCCCGGCCCCCACCCTCTCTCACCCCCAACTCCCCCACACCACCAGGACCTAACCCAACTCCTGCGATTCCCAAAGCATGGACCAAACGGGCCAGAAACGGTTCCGCCTCCGACAGAACCGGAAGGCTAAACGGGCCAAAGCTACCCAGGCAGACCCCTCGGCACCAACGGTACCAGCGGCAGCAAACCAGCCTCCACCACCTATACAGGAAGCTCCAACACCCCCTCCAGCACCACATGCACCACCAACAACAATACCAAAGGGGAAGGATAAACCCCTGGCAGCCAAACGGAAGGCACCTTAATCCCCCCTAGACCTCCTCCACCGAAACCAACCCCACAAATACAGCCAACAAAAGCCCCTCCGCCTCCCACGAAACGCACCACTGCCACGCCAACTACGAGGCACAGCACCAACAGCCAGCTTCGGACCACACAGGTGGCACGGGCCCCAGCTCCCCCAATCAAACCAACCCTCTCAGTGCAACCTCACCGGGCACCGGCCAAACCACTACCAACCCTATCCCGAGAAAACACCCCGGCTAAGGACACATCATCTAGCTCGTCCGAAGAAACGGAAGAATCCGAAAGCGCAGAGGAAAAATCGGAAACGGACTTAGCCCAAGGATCAGCAGATCCCCTATGGAAGAGGACGAAGACTCCTTAGGACGAGAGTCCGATGACCAGGAGGTAGAAGTGAAGTTTACCACCCTACGACCACCTCCCCAGACTCCCATCGTCCGAAAACGAAAGAACCGGCCCGTGGGCATCCATACGCTGGCAGGAGGAAAGGAGATAACCCCCAACCCAGCCCACCCACCAGCAGATCAACCCTCCAAGGCGGCAGTCTGCGGCCGTCGAGGGATGCACAACCCTGGAACAATGTGCTGGCTCATTGCAACCAAACAGGCTCTGGCATCGATTCAGGATCTCCCACAAATCCTACTTTCATGGACACGGCGACAGAGACCGATTCGGCAAGGCACACCACAACATACCCTCTATCTCATCAGTAACACCCTCGACGCCCTGGCCCCCCGGGGTGAACAAACCACCCGCACACCCCTGCAGGTCCGATGGTTAAGAGACCAGACAACACTATCGAATCTCCACCAATGATGCTCTCCGTCGAGATCTTCCAGGAACCATCCACCAAGCGATCCAGGGCATACACGGCCTTCTTAGGATGATCAAAGACCAAGGAAACGGAAGTGTCACTTTAATTTTAACAGCCGATGCACCAACGTCAACTGCGAACGGTCCGCACCAGGAGAACGCTACGATCCCTTAATCGAACTCCACATCCCGACAAACAAGCACACCCCAGGGCACCCCGCTTAACCTGGAATCCCTCCTCCAAACATGGCGCAAATACAGGGACGACAACCATTGTTCCCACTGCGGCAGCGTCAGGGAGACCGAACAACATTTGTTGAACCGGCCCCTGACCCTATGGCTCGCTCTGAAACACACCACACCTCGACAACGACACCAACTGGGGGAAGGGGATACTTTACCGTACCCAATCCTACCCCGGCTCACGATTCCGAAAAGAATGTAGGTCAAACCCGCCACCTGGGGAGGCAATAAACACAGTGAGTACATCCTCTCAGGCGCAATCTGCAAAACGAATACCATGGAGGGCGAACTCCCCCACCTGATTTTTATGGCTCCTCAACCCGATGAGACTTGGATCCGTATGAACGACGCGAAAGTAGATATTATCCCCGACCGACAGGGATGGGGACTCCTAGGTAAACACGGAGTATTGTTCATCTACAATTAAATTTCGGAACCAACCCCCTTGGCCGCAGTTACGCCCCCCCAACCTCCACCTGCCCCCACCGAACCACCACAACACCAGGACTTATGTGATGCACCCGGAACATCGCCGTGGCCCAGACCATTGGCGCCGACGCCTAACCCTACAGGTCAAGAAGCTACGCAAACTGGCCCATAGAGTCCGGGACGAGGACATGAAACAAAACAAACACATAATTACTCAGCATGCAATCTCCCTACTAAACCAAGCAGTCCATGCAGAGTCAAAGGTGTCCGCCTCGGCTGGCCACTCTTCCATGCCAACACATAGCCATGGACACATACCTCACAACTCCCAAGTTATACGTAAATATCTATCCATCTGTTTGACTCTACCGACACCGCCGCCATCATGGATATAACGACCCCTCACAGGTCACTTGGCCACTCCAATCCTATCGGGAATCCAACGTAAATTAGGACTAGCATGTATAGCTGCGAATCTGGAACCCCCCCCCCCCCCCCCAAAAGGAACGAAAGTTTCCCCCAACCCTAACCTCCCTATCAAAATCCCAGATCCAAAATCCCCTCCCTGGAGCACATACCATACCCAGATGCCCCCCCTCGGCGACACAATGGGTCCTGGAAATGCTCCTCCTCACCGCAGCCATGGGTACCAAAATCGTCATCCCCACCCCCGGCGCCAACCGGGAACAAACGACCCAAGCCGCTAATATGATCAAGGAGACCATTCTGTTCCAAGACCACATATGCCTTGTACCCTGCTGGTATACACTGAAACGCCAGGTTATCGGGCACATCCGCCATAGAAAATTGCATTCAATCCTCATCAACTGCCAGCCGGTGGAAGGTAATATACTTCTTCGATACGACCAACGTTACCACCCGGACGCGACCACCTACCTCCGCGCTCCACCATGGAAGACCCCACAACAAGTTCTCTTACCGATCATTCGCCACAACACATTCAAGCAACTTCTCAAGCGGCGGAAGAAAGCCCCACACTTCACATGGATCTACCTAGACATCGGGGCCCAGGATGGGCTGCTAGAATTGGATACAACCGAGGCCCCACCGGAGATAACGGCCATACACCCAGACAAGCGCGATCTCATCGTATCCCCTGTGAAATGGGCAGACGCGGCCGCCCGGCTACTCCTTATGGACCAAAACTACTACAAGAAAGCCTGTCAGAGTTCCACCGAAGAAGACAACCCCAAACCTATCGACTTCGAAGCCATCGAACGGGAAAATAAAAAGATACGATCCTGCATACTATGCCGAAGTGGCCGCATCGCACTCAAAGAGTGGATCTGTTGCCGGCTCAACAACGCCCGCGTGCGAATGGAGCAACGTTACCGGCCAGGGGAACCCGACGAACACATTCCCACAAACATATTACGGCCCACCCGACCAAAGTGGAGAACGAAACGGACACTGGATATGCTCCGGGAATCTCAGACAGACAACCACCCCAAACCTGTAAAGGAGCCCCGGATAAAACCTACTAAATGGACACCCCTCCAGAGGGAACAGTTCGAATCCAGTATCAAAGACAGCATAGCAGCCCAACAATGTCCGCAGGCAATGATAGTCCAAGCGATAGCCGCGACGCGCGCCGCAACAACGGACACACACCCACCAATCGGAGGAGGAACCAGCTACTCTCGAACTAACGACATCATCCCTCCCACGGAAACGACCACACCGGCCCACCAGAAATCTAGCCACCCGGCTAGTATACCAGCAGACACTCACTGAAGTGCATGCATTCCTCAAACAGGGCAATCAACCACCCAACCCGAACACAACTTGGAAACGCTGGGAACAACTGACCCGTACACTGGATATCAGATCGGGAACTAGGGCGGTCGCTAGGTTATGGTCCCTCCGGCAGGCTGGAACTATGCAGCCACTATCCACTCACCAGATCGAAGACCTCAAAGAAGCAGAGAATACTATAGCCACAGCTCGGGACCAACTCAACCGCACCCAACAGCGCCTCCAGATAGACGCCAGATTACGAACCATGCCCGATCGCCACACCCAAAATATGGAATGGGACGAAGATAGGTGTCTCACGTATCGGAAAGCACGACAGGCCAAACCCCGCCTCCACCCCAGTCCTCAGGATACCACGGCTCACTACGCCGAGCTCTTTCGAGCACGCCTCACCACTCCTGGCGGAGGAATCGGGTGTTGGAGTGAATAGTCTTCGTGTAAGGTGGGGGTGCCTAGGAGTATGTCTTGGCGGCTGTGTTGTTCTGGTGCGTCAGGGGTAAGTATCTTAGCCTGGGGTCCCATGGCTGTGGTCAGTAGTTGGTAGGCTTCTCCAGCCGAGGAACCTTACCCCCTAACCACCATCGCATACACGGAGCGACAGTCGGGGTTGTGTCGGTTGATTCCCTCCCTTCTCTGTTGTTGGAGTTGGAGAGTGGGAATACTTGGTGGCACGACTTTCCCTTCTGGTCCTTCATCCTTCCCACCTCTCCTTCTATCTCTTTTTCTCCTCTTATGTCTAGGTTGTGTCTTGCCAGAGTGGTTGCGTTGGTGGGGTTTTATGGAAAGAAGACCTTACCCTAGCCTGGGGCGGGGAACTACGTCAATCCTGGGACCAATACATACTTCTCAGCACCCAACCGACGTGGGTAAATGACATAGTCGAATACACCACACAACAGGTTACCGAAACGGGACAATCCTCCCGACCACTTCATAACCTAACCTACCACCACCAGCACTGGGAGCGCCATGACACACCCCAAATACACAGACCGCGCCCACCACAACAAACATGGACACTACACCCAGCACCAGATCCGATGAGCGTCGTTCATCTATTATGCGAACTAGGAGAGGAGAAACTGGGACAAATGTTCCCCTCCGCGCACGGCTTTGGCGAAGCTCACCCAACGACCCCCGTACAGTTTTCCAAATCCTCCCTACCGGAGCGGTCGCACTACTCCTACACCGACTCCCAGAACCTCCCGGCGACAAAGTATAACATCGATGCTCTCATACCCAAAGCACAAGCAGAACCCCCGACCAGAGATCATCCAGGTACACTGAGAGACGCCATCGATCGGACCACCACTGCGATATTTCACGTGGACGGATCCAGCTTCCCCAACCTTGGCCACGCGGGTGGCTTTGGAGCCATCCTGATCCTCAAGGAGGCCCTCGTAGCCATATACGGTTCACACGCTAACCCCACCACCAGCGCACACCAAGAGGTAGGGGGGGTAGCAATGGTCCTACACTACATACGGGCCAATAGATGGCATCCCGAACAAACATACGGCTTTACAGACTATAAAGGCCTCGCAGACTGTTCCCTAGAATCCAGAATCCGAATACCAGAAACTATTCCCTGACCGACCGCAGCGAATTCTATGGGACGCAATAGCGCGATATAATATCGAAATAGGCCACCTACACCTCCAATGGATCGCCTCACATGTCGAAAACAGCTTCAAATGGCAACACTGCCTGAATGAGATTTGTGACAGACTAGCCAAGGAGGCAGCTCTCCAGCCTATCCACCGCCTGACCGACGACTGGGCCCGGACCCATCCCCAACTTCTGCCCCCGACCCGTCACCAAATCAACCCTCACCCAGGCTACCGACTCAACATCCGTGGCTACACACGAATCCTGACCCGCATCCCTCATGATCTAACCCTATATCCCGACAGAACACAAGCCATCCGGAAAGCACGCAGGGATTTCTCTATGGAAGAATTAACCTCCGCTATCCATAGCAAGAAAGGAGCCTCTGCCGGACTAGATCAAGTCCTCCCGGCGGCACTGAAAATGCTCTCCGAGACGGGGAAAGCGTATGTACTTCCATATTTCAACAAATGTTGGAGGGAGGGAATCATACACACAGAATGGAAACACACACACTTAGTCCAATTATGGAAGGAAAAGGGCACAGGCGCAGATCCCCGGGACTGGAGACTTATCATGATATCCAACGCCATTATGAACTTATACGCCAAGATGGTTGATCTCCGGTTGCGAACCCTCATGCTGGACGTAGGCAGCGTCAGCAAGACAGCCAAGGCTAACTGCCCTCGTATCTCCGGGGCGGACGAAGCAAACCTGACCCTACGCTTCATCATACATGACGTTCACCACGCAGCGGAGCAAACTGGACAAACACACTCTGATCCTAACTGCAGTGGATGTGGAAAAAGCGTTTGAATCAGTGGAACTTCCAGTCATCCACAACGCCCTGACAGCCATCGTCGCAACCCCACCATAATTCCCTGAACTTTTCTCCTTTGTCCACCACCTCTGTCGAGGAGCCACCATCCACACCCAAGGAACGGAGGGACCACAAGCCACGGCCGAGATCCACCGCGGTCGAGGCACTGCACAAGGCAGCCCGATCAGCCCAACCATCTTCTCCATTACTAAAGAATACCGCAAACGACTGCGAAGGGGGGGCACATCCTCAACCACCACACCTGGACACCAATTCTACGGAAAGGGCAGTCAGTTTAACTCATGGCAAGCACTACGAGGCCGGACACTCACCAAAGCAGACGTCACCATCCCCTCCCAACGCACCTTCGCGAATGACGAATGGCACGCACATGGGGGACCGGGAACCAAGGATAAATACCTCCAACAAGCACGGGATGAATTCCAGAAATCACAGGACCAACTCCACGGAACAGGATTCCTTACCGCCGCATCCAAGAGCTTCACCCTGGGTATCATGGTTCATCCGTCGGGGATCACCGAAGACTTCGACGTAGGCCTAATAGGGCGGGATGGCACACCCATCCCCAGCCTGACTAAATACACCAAATTCCGATCCTTAGGACTATTCACATCAGGACTAAACGACCACAAACTTCAAGTCAACGAAATCATAGCCAACCTCCTCACCGCCACCCAGGTAGCGCTGGGCCTCAATGTCACCAACAGAAGAAGAGAAGCCCTACGGGACCTCGTCCCGGGCACGGCGGACTTTCCCCTAGGCTGGACAGCCCTCACGGAAGATGAGGCCGACACCATGGACACCTACTACCGCGAATGCTTTCGGAGTACCCTCAGCGTGAAACGCACTGATATCTCCAACGCACTTCTATACGCGCCCCGCGGTAAATGCGGAGGATTCGGCCTTCCAAGGTTCAAGGACAGAGCCAACATAAGGATGGTCACAGTATTTCTCTGGGGACTAACCTCCCACGACCGAGCCACCCAAATAACAGTGCACTCACACCTGCGTTTGTTGAAAGACGCCTTCTTACCACAGCAGGATCGGATCGACGGGTGTAACCCACGAAGACCACCCCAAAACCAACCACTCCCAGACCCAGTTGACCCCCCAACGCCCAGCCTGAACAACTCCCGCCACCGGTCCCTCAGGGAAACGACGACCCGACAGCAAGAACAAGATGCCCAGGTTCAGGACCTAATACAACGAATCCAAGACCACAACATCCCCCCAAATTACCTTCGAACCATAAGACTCCCGGAAACACGAGGATGGCACCCGGATGACCAAGACCCATACGAATACCCCCCTCCAGGCACGGCCTATTACCACCAATCAATCAGGACCCTGCCAAAGAACACAGCCCACAACCACCCCCCGTCCGGAACCAACCCTTCCTGGATTGGTATGCACATGAACAACTCCTGACCCAGAGACGATACCAAGGATACCTGGGGATAGAGTGGATAGGCAGCTGCCGTGATTTGGGGATAGGAGTACAGCTACGCCAGGATGACAATTACCAAGTTACAAACAATGCCAACGGAAGACTACGTCATCACAGTACAACACCGGTTCACAGGGAACATCACACTCGCAGCAGACAGCAGGCAAGCCATACTGCGAGCGAAGGCGGACATACTAGACAGAAACCTATGGTCACTCAGACACAGAGTAAGCACCGAGATGAGGGATGAAACTCAACATATCTCCAGCCAATACCTCGGCCACTCAACCAGAAGGGAGGACTGGGAAATAAAACTCATCCTGCTATGTCAACTCAACGCGTGGGACACGCCAGCCATGAAGAGCGTACGTACCAAAAGATGAGAGGACGGCACATGCTCATACTGCGACGATGTTGGAACCATAGAACACTTCATGACCTGCGCAGACCCTCCCCACCCCCAAGAACTCATCAACGCCCTGAATGCGAGACACTCCGCATCCCGGGAAGTCCTGAAAAAACACCTAAGCCTCGACCCAAATATCCCAGATGACACCCAACCTCACCGCATGATACTGATAGCAGAAGAAGGAAAACCAACTACCCTCGCGTTAACTCACAACATTGACACAGCGTGGACCAGCCTGGAAGAACAAGTGGAAATATGCCGCACAGAGCGAATTCATCCTGTGGCTGCCCTCGCCACAGACCTGCGAGAAGAAAAGAAACCATGGAAATCGGACCTTATCCTCACCCCATCGACATCATTCCCAAATATTTATCTTATAGAGGCAACATCACGATCCGACGAATGGCTAGTCAGATTAGATCAATTAATTTATGCAATGTCAACAAGCTACAAGACTAGACTATGGGACAAAGACGGACTTAGGATCCAACCACTATACAACTTCAAGGACTCTTCATCCCACCGAGGAGAAAATCCACACATCAAAACACCACACGGATACAACATCAGAGCAATTTATGAACACAAGTATCACGAATACCAAGAAAAGATACGCCAACTCAGACAAGCTCTCAAGGTCGATGTGAGCCACAACTAAGCTCTCAAGGTCGATGAAAAGGAAGGAGAAAAGGAAGGGAGGAAGGAACAATATATATACATATATGTATATATATATATATAATATATATAATAAATAATAATAATATATACATATATATATATAATAAAATAAATAGTATATAACATCAATGATAATAATAATAATGCAATAATAATATATACATATTTAGTCTTCTCATAATAATAAAACGAAACACATATACCTGGAACAAGGATACAAGATCAGATATATACACATGTACAGAGATAGCAATTAGAATAGTAGGACCAAGCAAAAAATCTATAATAATAATAATAATAGAAACAAAAACAGAACAATCAAAGAAAGAATATTAATAAATAAATTTTCCAAGTCCAAAGTTACATACGCAAGCCCCGACATAAAAGATCATATATGGACATAAACGCAACCAACATAACAGACAACGGGGTGCATAAACACAGACACTGTCACTGGACGAGAGGGTTCGTACTTTACTTTTACTTAGATATTTGAATAATGACACGTCACTAAGTGCCCCAACCCCAGACCGCCAAATCATTAAATTCACCGTTACACTTAGAGTGATATAGGTAAAAATAAGTAATTGTCATGGGGGTGGGCCGGTATGACTAAATACTATTATTAATTAATAAATTATCCATTGCTCCCCCTATTTAGGAATAACGGCCCCATCTACCTTATGCTACTAACCTCGCATATATGGTAGAAATTAACTGGAGCCGTACTAACAACTATATGCACTAACTTCATACTAACTTCAACTCTATAAAACTAACAGTTTGTGTCACCGTCCGCGCACCAAATTTAACTTTTGATGCAGTAAAAAGGTCACAGTCGTTGAGCCGCCCCCCCCCCCCCCCCCCCCCCCCCCCCCCCCCCCCCCCCCCCCCCCCCCCCCGCGCGCTCCCCCGCTCTTGGCTTCCCAGTAGCCGCCGAATCTCTTAGATTCCTGGCTCCCAGCCTGAGCCGCCCACTTGCCGCCGCTTTAGTCCGCCGCCCGGGTCGTAGAACCACATGTGTGTCGCGCGCCCCATCCATCGCCGCTCCGAGTCAGAGCCAGAGCCGCTGTCCAGGTCGCTGTCGCTGCCCACCAGCCCATCGCGATGGTAGTTCCCCTTTTCCGCGCGTTCCTCTTTGACAGTGAAAGGGCTTGAATTGTTGGTTGCGATCCCGGCTTTCCCCTTCTCTTTCTTGCTCCGGCGCTTTGAGCGCTTCGCCTTATCTATCTTTTTCTTCTCAACTACAGGTTTAGGCGGGCTAAGTTTGTTTTGCTCCCCCATCACTGGGGCTTCCTTCTCTCTCTCACTTTCCTGATCTGCATACAGCCCGCAAAATCGCCCTCTCAACAGACCATAAGCGGCCTCTCGCAACAACCCATTCTCACTGTCCATGTCATCAGTGCACACAAAACATTGCTGCTCACCTGACACTCGCCACTCACATAGACGATAGATTACTCTCTCTTGTAGTACCATCACTTTGCCCATGTGGGCCTTCTCCTTTACCATGCATGCTCTGTCTCGCCCTGTCAAAAATCTCGTCATCCTTTTCAATGCTTTCACCTTCTCACCTTCCTCATCTGTGTCTGACTCACTCCCCCTATCTGTGTCAGAAGTGTCTTACTTACTCCCCCTTCCTAACTTTCCATGTTCCACTTTTCCTCTCTTTTCCTTCTCTCTCGGTTCTTCCTTCTCACCTGGATCTTCTCTCGCCTTCTTCATCTCTTCACATTCATGCAGTCTATGCTCACCCCCACACATCCTGCACTCCGTCTCATATGCGGAGAACACATGCCATGTTACAGTTGAAACATTTCTCTCCTTTCTTCCACGTCTTCTTTCTCGTTCCTGTTCCTTTTCCTCCCCCTTTCTTGTTAGTGGTGGTGTGTTTAAACCTACAGTTAGATATATCACAGCTGCCTGACTGTTCAAACAGGTAACACACCCCAGGCACCCTACGCATAGTGACTGACCCCTCTGTATGAGCAAAACGACACTCATCCCCCCACTTACATCCACTCTCTCTTTGAAACCCAAAACACACACCTCTCTGCCCTTCCTCTCTTTTGTTGGCATCTTTCCCTGCGTGTGCATTTTCTTTTTTCATCTTCTTCTCTCTCTCTCTCTCTCTCTCTCTCTCTCTCTCTCTCTCTCTTTGTTCCTATCTATCTCCAATGCTCTTTCTTCCAACTCCTCCCACCATTCCTCAAAAGACCATGCATGCTGCTTCTTATTCATCTTCAGCGTGCTCATCCATCCTCCCCAATCCTTTATCACCCCCTCTGAAGCATACTCAGGGTTTTGTAAGGCATTAGTGATTATAGTTTCCATCGTTCTGTGGGGTGTTTTATGGCCTACTGCCTTTAGCTCTTCGTCTAACGCAACAAATGCATCAAACTGTGGAGCATAATCGCACCCCTCATCAAATGTCCATGCATTCATCGCATTTATTTTGTCTTGCACATCTTCCTCACTTACCTTACCAAACCTTTTGGTTAGTCTCGCCCACACAGTGTGCAAGTTGTGACCAAAGTCTGGTGAGGTATCTCTCACCAAATCTGCCGCACTCCTCTTGGCTTTACCTGCTAGCTTATCAAACACAAACGAAAAAGCTTCCTCTCTCTGTCTTTTCATCTCATGCTCCAAACTCTCCTCATATGCTACTATCATTCTATCTTCCTTCTCTTTTCCCTCTACTTGCTCCTTGCTCTTCATCTTGATTGTTGTCGTTGTTGGTGTGGAATAAGTAGGTGAAAGCTGACTACTCACTCTCCCCCTCTCCTCCACCTGCTCTTCTTCTCTCTTTTGCTCACTCTTACCACTATCTCCCCCTAACGTAGGCTGTCTTTCTGTCTCAGTAAAAGAAGAGGTAAGGTTTTCCCTGTCTGACCCTGACTCTGAGTCTAACTCAGCTTCCTCTTCCTCCTCTCTCAACCTTACCTTTCCTCTCCCTCTTGCTGATTGCCTTCCTGCTCTCTCTCCCCACCTCCACATGTAGTTGGGGACTTTCTTTCCTTTGCTGTGCAACGCACTCACATTACTCTCATGAACTGACTTAATGTGTTCTTGAGGGGTCTTTAGTGCCCCCTTGAGTCCTTTTGCCCCTAGGGCCAAAACTATTTCACGTTAAAATGCCTTCAGGTCACCTAACCAAAACGGGGGACAGGTACAATGCGTTCAAAAACTGAGCCAAAGGGTCTCAGTATGAAAGCTTCCCTTTTATTGTGTCATTTACTGGAATGACACCAACCCTCTTGGCGACAGTCGCCTCCCGGTCGGCGATGGTCTCCTCTTTCTTTGCTTGCACTGCCAGAGTTAAGCGCTGCCAAGGCCCATAACCCACTGGACGAGAGGGTTCGTACTTTACTTTTACTTAGATATTTGAATAATGACACGTCAGTAAGTGCCCCAACCCCAGACCGCCAAAGCATTAAATTCACCGTTACACTTAGAGTGATATAGGTAAAAATAGGTAATTGTCATGGGGGTGGGCCGGTATGACTAAATACTATTATTAGTTAATAAATTATCCATTGACTGTTACACATCCAATTAACATTAAATATTATTATACTTGTATATGATAAAGGAAACACACGGACCAAATGCCTAGAACAAGAAGGACAAGGGTACATACACAAATAGTGACCTACGTACACCTACGAACCTCTGCTCACACGAATATAGCAGAAATCAGACCAACCTGACACCGGAACCCCAAATACTAGCAAAGACCGGGACGGAAGCGAACCCCGAGTGCATACCAATGGATCCAGAAGGAGCACAAATAAGGAACAATTAGAACAACAACCAGACACCGAAGGAGTTCACGACGGAACCAGCGATCCCGACTCGGAAGGAACCAACATGGAGATAAGGACTAGGACCCAGAAGGACACAGAGGGAGATAAAGGCGGAGCATAAGCACCCAGATATCCTAAACAATATACCAGAACAAATATCCATATGCAAGTTCTCCTGAGGGCGAGTGGTCGTTAGCATAATAAACATAGATCCGTTGTACAATTCAAAACTATAAGTAAAAACATTGAATTTAATGAAAGAATAATTGAAAAATAGTAAAAACTGACTTCAAACCAATCGATTTCCCGTCGCACACCACTTTTTCCTAACTAATTTGCGCCACCTGACCAGGAAAAACTAGTCACCCTGCCACCGGTTGCTTGTCATGACCAAAAATCAGAATAAGTTTTCATATGTTCCCTGTATGCTCTTCAATAAATTCTTATGTAATATCTTTCTATGCATGCTTATAAGTTAGTGTATAAAGTTTTTTTACAAAAAGGTAACATTAAGCCTGCAAACAAACCGGCCAAAATCAGCAAAAGTAGGGCATAAGGTCCTCACTCAGAAATTTTTATATTTAAATACAAGGCCTGCACAAGTACAGAAAGTGAAGGAAATCAAAAAGACTATTTAATAAAAGCATTTTGTACAGAAATTGCAGAAAAAATTGAAAATCTTTAAAGATCTCACCCACGATTTTTTAGCCTGTCTGGAGCGAAGAACAGATCACCAACAGCAGGGTTACAAAGAAAGAAGCAGTAGTTGAACATATACAAAACAAAGACCATGTGATTGTGAATAGATTCAGCACATTACATTCCCAGAAAAGCACACACAACACATATAGGAGCGATACAAGACAGGTGCAAAAAAGTGCTTCTGGGAAGAAAGAACAACACATGCTACAGATAAGTTTACAACACACCATTTTGCAGACAGCATGGGCACAACGTTTGAAAAGACTGTACAAGACCACGGGACGTGAAAGTATGCATGAGAAATACACAGAAAAAAAAACACAAAACCCTCTCTAGACATGACTTTTACCAATCTCGACCCCGCAAAAACAGTCAAATAAAAAAAATTAGTGCGGCCTTCATTTCAAAGGCTACGTATGTCGATAGGCTTGTTTGTTTAAACATTTTTTGGAAATTTTTCTGGTTTCCTCTCCGGGAATTGGCATGGTCTTATCAAATATTGCCAAAGAAATTCACGGGCAGTCGCCACCAAAATCACATCGGAGGTCAAGTTCATCGGAGCAACTAAATGTTCAAACCACATCGTTTCAAGCAAAATCAAGCATGACACAAGTGTTTGTTTTAGAAAAAAGGTGTAGCTCACTTCTTGAAATCCTTATTGTCGACTCCAAAGTTCTGATTTCAGGACATAGCAAGTATGGTGTTTTTAACTGAAAAATGCTGTTTGCATGATGCACTCTGCATTCATTTTTACGCACAAGTGCCGCGTGACAAATGAATTCACATGTTATGTTGAGTAATCCTGCCTAAGGGTTTTTGCAGAGGAGTACGGTGGAAAATGAAAACTAGAAAAACATAGGTCGAAAATTAGTTTGTCAAAATTCAGAACATACTCTGGAACACAGCAATACCTTTAATAGTTTGAAAAACTAAACCTCCTGCTACACTTTCCCAATAAAAACATTGAATTCTGTGCAAACAGCACTTCAAAATCTTGAATATTGAATGAGTTTACCTGCTGCGAAGTTGATGGTGGCTCTAACGACCACTAGAACCTACATGTGATCCCCCCGACTGACATGAAAACATCATGCAGAAGGTCGTCTACATGTGTGCGGCCAGTCGTGCTCAACCAAATGTCATTCCCTTGTGTGAAGGGCGGTCTTCGGATTCGCCTACTCTCTCCTTGGGGTTATGCGTAGGTTTGGAGCACACACGCGAAGACGAGTGAGGAATGAGAACCATTACTTGCACTCGAATACTTCAAAACACCCCCCCCCCCCCCCCGACTCGTGACAGTAAGGTGACCCGCCGGTAAGGGGGACGCACCGGTTGCCGGTTCACGACGGGAAGCATTGCGGAGGCCTTTGTCGATTGTAGAAAACCTTTGCCATTAATTTTTTTTTCAATGAATGAAACACAAAATTTTGAATTTGAATTTTAATTTTCTATTTTTTTGGAGAGTTGAAAACAGTCGAAAATAGATCTCATCGTGATATTTCTAATAAAAAAAAAAAACAGATCACAAAAAGCTTGAAAACTTTCAAGTAAAAGTTATAGCCTCGGTTGCATCCGTTTTTGACCCCACTAAAACGACTTCAAAAACATATGGGCAGCTGACTATCACGTTCCGCCATATTTTTTGACTCAGTGACGTTGGGGCCCACAGTACTTTGTATTGGTTTCAAACTATTAGTACTTGCCAGACTCGTTGGAGTCTTTGTTTCCTGTGACGACTCGCGGTGCCATGATTCACATCATGCTAGAGTGATACATAACTCCGGCTTGCATGAAGCACAGGGTGCCGCTGAAGCCTGGAGAAGCAAGCTGAAATAGCAGCTGAATATGTTGGCAGGTACTCTACCTCCGCCGGAGGTGAAGGTTAAAGAGAACGAAATGCGCATGGCAGCGCCATCTGAGGAGTCACCTGCGAGCCGGAGATCTCTGACGCTATGGACGCGTGCCTGCATGCGCAGGTAAAGATCTGCAACTTCATCAACGGGATTGCCGGCGGACGTGTGGCAAAAAAAAGCTACGCAGTGATTGGGGAAACCACCAATCATCTATGATGACAACAAATAGGCTTAGGAACTTGACTAGGTGATGGGATTAATATAACAGTCCAATAACGATTGACAAAAGAGTCCACAATTAGATGATGATGCCCTCGTAAGTAATCATATTATCTTCGAAATGAGCGAGCTCTTCAACGCTGGGGCTCGGAAATAACGGGAAAAGTTAAAGATATTGGCCTGTATTGACTTCTCACATGCAACACACGCGGCCAACATAAGGCAAATTTTTCTGCTCTATTCACTTGCAGCTTACTTTCCGCCGCCCTGGGCAGGCCATATCTTTGCGCTAACTCGAGCGGCCGTTGCAACAGGTGCGACAACCATATGTGCACCCATACCAGCTTCGATGTGGTCGTTCACCTACACCACGTAGAAGTACACGTTTACATATATAGTATGTATGCATAAGTATACATGTAAGTAGGTATGCGGGATAGTTCTTAACTTACGTGGCAATGGACAGCCCACGATCCCGCAATGTCGGGCACAATGTCGATGCTGAACATGCTGGAAGGAAGTAGATCCACCACATCCTAGATAGATAGATAGATGGATAGATAGAAGATAGATGAAGCAACAACAACCTTGTGCTCACCATTCAACACACCCGTCATGCCGTGGAAGTGCAGGGTATGCAAGTCCACCTCCGTGCCTAGAGACGTGATGTACACTCGAACCTTTTCACCCACCACGCAGTTCAATCCTATGAATAGATAAGTAGATTTATTAAATAAATAAAATAAATGAAATAAATAAAATAAATAAATAATAAATAAATAAATAAGTAAATAAATGAATAAATAGATAACAGTAACAGCAACAGCAATAGTACTACTACTACTACTACTTCTACTACTACTAATAATA
>WBZZ01006983.1:52500-60000 GCA_019918135.1 Paulinella micropora | reverse complement strand
AAGGTAAGGTAAGGTAAGATAAGATAAGATAAGATAAGCGCGCTGCGGCGCAAACCACTTGTACATCTATATACACGCATAGTAAACAAATAAACACACACACACACACACACACACACATATATATATATATATATTCGCACATAACCCATATATGCCTACCTACGTACCTACGAACCGACATAAATTGCGATATACTTTATTGCATACACACCGTATTAATGTGAAAATTTATCACACACATACACACACACACATATATATATATAATCATACATACATAATATTATACATACTTTAGTTGCCCCTGGTTGCACTGGGGACAGCACTCGATACATACATATATATATATACACACATACATAATATCATACATACTTTAGTTGCCCCTGGTTGCACTGGGGACAGCACTCGTTCCTGCGCCATTGGGGTGTCGAGACCTGTATATGTATGATGAATACATAGTGACTACTACTACTACTGCTACTACTGCTACTGCTACTACTACTACTTCTACTACTACTTTTATTATTATTATTATTATTATTATTATTATTATTATTATTATTATTATTATTATTATTATTCTGGAGGGGTGCACAAGACGGCACTCCATGGGAAGAGGAGGTCGCTGGGCCTCTCCCCACGAAGGTGACCGCTTGGGGAGGGCGGTCACCGGGATATGCGCAACTCTCAACTGGGCATTTACTCGGTAGGGGTTCAGCCAGGCAGCTTGTAGGGTTGTCTGTTGGATTGTTGGTTGGCTCGTTTTTCTTGGCTGTTGGTTTGGGTCTGGTTTCCTGGTTAGCCCATTTTCGCCGAATTTCCTGCCGAGTAAATGCCTGGGGGCTTCCAGTTCCGGTTTGGTGATCTTGTTGAGGTGAGCATTCGGAGGAAACAGTACCGAGATGGGTTGAAGATAGGATTCACATTGAGCCGAGATGGGGCCGAGTTGACCTGTTCCAACTCGGCTCCATTTCGGCTTCATGTTAATCCTATCTTCATTCTATCTGGGTTTTGTCTCCTCCCTATCTTCGCTTCTTCGGGTTGCCTAACTGGAATACATGACGACGCGCACGTTGGAGAGGGGCTTCAGTCGGTCCCAATGCCTTGCCAGTGCCTTGCTGCGTTGCCGTGCCTTGCCCCATGCATTCACAACCTCCACCGTTGCATTTCTAACTGAGCAGCTTCGGCTGGGATTACTATACTTGTCTGTAAGACCCTATAGGTACCGCTAGGTTCGCGCCTTCTATACCCACGTGGGGGAAGGAGTTTCAGCGGCACGCCGTCCGATCTGGCTCCACTCGGGGACACCCGTACCTCATGATGTGTATTGTTAGGAGCAGCTGAAAGTCCATAAGGCATGAGAGTAGAGGCGTTGGCGATGCGATGAAGAGTGAGTGTAGTGCGTGAGGCAGGTTCTGGCGACGCTGGGGGTGCTGGCGGGCGCCGAAGGGCACGAAGCGACGCGGCAGCGTCCAGTGACACCGGCGGAAATGCGTGTAGTGTGTGTTGCAGATACCGCCGATGCTATTTGCATGGGCGGGCGCTTTCCTCGGCGTAAAGAGGCGCGGCGGTGATGGCCAGCGACATTGGCCGTCTACTACTCTCAATGGATTACAAATACGCGAAGCACGGAGCTACCACTGTGGTCCTTATGGGACAAGGTAGAATCGCCGAAGACCTGGACAATCCCCGTGGGAATGCCTCTTCGACGGGCTCTGGCCCGATGTCCCAGGATGGGAGGATGAGGGCTCGCGTATATGACGGAATTCCTGAACCACGTGGAGAGGCTATCTTAGCTGCGCCTCATCCTTCCTCCCCAAACCTGGCACACGGGTCGGCGCTTCAACATAAGGCGAGCGGCGCTATATGGCAGATGGCACCGCCGCCTCGACGGTACCGGCGGGTAGATCGGTACGACAAGGACGGGCGTAATCTGATTGTCTGGGGGCTCTCAGAACGCGCCAATCTACAGGAGATCGCCTCCAAAATGAGCGGTCTTGGTCTGGTGGTCCCGGTAATGGAGTGGCAAGGCCAGCGAATGTCTCGTCACCTGGAGCTGGTCTACGAGGACGATGACAGCAGGCAGACGGCGTTGCAGCAATTCAAACATCTCAAATTCTTCGGCAGAGGGGTCAATGTGGCCCTTGGGCGCAGGTTCAGGGACAGGGAACGTGTCCGAAGGCTTATTCGCATCCATCTGCGTGGGGAAGCGGCGGTCCGGAAGGAGGAAGCCGCGACGGGATATCGCGTCTTGCCTCTGCATGAAGAATGTGTCGATGATGTGCAGGTGGTGTCTTCGGAATTGGCTGCCGATGCACCTAAGTGTGTGTCTGAGTGTGCTGATGTGCATGTGGTGCCCCTGCATTCGGCGGCCAGTGCAGTGGGGGACCAACCTGCGCAAGCACCTGCAGAGGGGGGCAGCACGAGGGCGGAAGCCAAGCGCGGCCGTCGGGTCCGGAAACGAGCCAAGAAGCACCGCTCCAAGCAGTTCGATACCGGCTTCAAGCTACTCGTCGCGAGTCACAACTGGCAGGGTAAAACGGGATACGACAACGTAGGCAAGGCGGAATGGGCATCATTCTACAAGCACGAGGGCTGGCTAGTCATCGGGGCTCAGGAGCACCGCATGGGCAAGAAGCAACTTTCCAAATGCAGCCTGGATGGATTCCGATTTTTGGAAAACCTGCGGAGGTCAGCGAGAAAAATCGCTGCAAGGGTGGGGTTCTATTCGCGGTGGCTAACTTCCTTGGTCCGTATTGCAACCTGGTGTCAGCCCCGACCACCGGCAGCAAGTGTGGCTGCGTATCGCCTCGGGTGTTACCGGCGCTCAGGATATCTATGTGGGCAACGGCTACTTTCCCCAGGAAACGCAGGAAGAAGAGTCGTCAGAGGCGTATGCGGCCTGGCAGGCAGCTATAGCTTTTTTTGGAGCCAAAGGTCTTGTGGTCACGGTGGCGGATGCCAACGCGAAGCTCGGGCCGGCATGCAGCCGAAAAGAGGAGGGCATCGTCGGTCAGCACGGGGAGGTCGATGAAAAGGGAGCACCGGTACGTTCGGAGAACGGCAAGAGACTCGCGGCTGTCCTCGTCGCTACGGGCCTGCGAAATCTGAGCGGCTTCTCGTGCCCAGTGGAAGGGTCCTACTGGTGGTCCCGGCGTGAGCAGCGCGGCATGGGCACAGGCAAGCACTTCCTCGATTACATCTGCGCGTCGCCTGGCTTGGCATCTGGAGCAAAGTTCGGAGTATGCGAAGATGATCTTGATACGGACCACAAGGCAGTATGGGCCGAACTGACGTGGAGCGGCCAGCGCCGACCAAAGCGGGCTGCGAAACCTTACAGGTCCTTTCGTGTTGATAAGCTTATTGGTGCTGGTGTCTCGGGTAATGATCACGCTGCGAAGCAAGCGCTGGATTATCTACGCGACAAGTTCGATGACGTATTCCAGCATTGCCTACAGAAGCTTGGAGTGCATCAGCTGCCTGAGCTTGACCTATCGGGTGGTGCCGACAGCCAACGGGTGGTAGATGACGTCACCGAGCGAGTGGCGCAGTCCTTCCGAATGGCGGCGCACCGGGTCCTTGGCTCCAGATGTATACGAACCCGTTTCACCAACAATTGGTTCGACGGGGAGCTAAAGGAGCTCATTCAACAGCGCCGGGAGGCCTACGCAGCATACAGGAGGGATGAATCGAATGCGGAAGCCCGTCTGAATTGGCTACGGCTCCGCAAGCAAATTCGGAAGGCAACTCGGGCCAAGAAGTCCGCCTCCTTCAAGCAAGTACAGGAAGAAGCGGTCAAATGTCAACGCGAGCAATCCTCAAAGCGCTTTTGGCTACTCGCGAAGCGGCTTGGCGGGGCACGCAGAACGAAGGTCTCCGCGCCGGTGCAAAGGGAGGATGGCTCACTGGCGTGTACGCTGCCGGAAAAGGTCGCTCGGTGGGAGGAATTTCGGAAAAATTCGGTGAAGCCACGGGAAAATCCGGCAAGTGCGACTGTTGTGGAGTGCTGTGCAGAAGCAGGCTCGCTGTGGGAGGAAGCCGAAGCTAAGCGGCAGTTCCACTGGAACGATCGCTTCAGAGATGAGGTGGCCCGGGCTATGAAGGAGCACGAAGTAGGTGAAGACACTTGCGAAGAGCTGGACAAGCCGTTCACGCAAGAGGAGGTCCTTGCAAGGCAACGTGCCCTGAATAACCACAAAGCTTGTGGCGAGGACAAAGTGAAGAACGAGATGCTCAAGTATGGCGGCGCCTACATCAATGGCTACTTAACGCAGTACTTCAACTGGATTCGAGAAGCCGAGAGGACTCCAAAAGCTTGGGGCAAGGGAATCATCGTCAATATCCCCAAGGGAGGGGATCCTACGGATCCTGACAACTGGAGGGATATCTCGATTATTAGTTGCCTTGGTAAGCTGTATCTGTCCTTATTAGCTACTCGTCTAACGCTCTTCGTGGATGGCCCGGATAAGCTACGTCCAGAGCAGGGAGGCTTCCGCCCGGGGCGTCGCACTACGGATCAGGTCGTTACCCTTTGGCAGAGGTTGAAGGGGCGTCAGCAGCAGAATCGGGAGTCGTATGTCCTGTTCGTCGATCTACGCAAGGCTTTCCCGTCTGTTTGGAGAGATGGCCTATTTGAGAGGCTCTGGAAGCTGGGTGTAAGGGGCAAGTTCTGGCGCACGCTACGCAGGTGCTACGAGCAGACTTCGTCGCAAGTGCTAGTTGATGGAGCACTCACCCCCGAAGTACTGGAGGGCGTAGGCGTCCAACAGGGGTCCCCTCTCTCTCCCACACTCTTCAACGTCTTTATGGATGAGCTGTGTGATCGGCTGGCGAGTGCCCTCAAGATCACGGATGTGAAGCGGCTGAACGACATCAAGGCACTTCTATACGCGGACGACGTGGCCCTCATCGCTCACAGTCGCACCGAGCTCCAGAAGATGGTCAATGTTGTGGCCAAGTTCGCGGAAGATTACCGGCTGGAAGTCAACTTGAAGCCCGGCAAGACGGAAATCATGCCCATTTACACGTCGAGCAAGGCGAAACGACCAAGTATCAGGGAGCGAGGTGAGCCCGTGGTGTGGTTTCGCGGCCAGAAGCTTTGTGTCACCAGTCAGTACAAGTACCTGGGAGTGGTTATCACCGACGACCTGAAGTGGAAGGAGCAGGCCCTGCGGGCTACGCGTGTCACTGAAGTCGCCACCGCGGGTTGGTACTCTTTGTGGTGTGCAGATGAGATACAAGCTAGGTATCGTCTCATGTGCTGGAATCAACTTGTGGGGGCCAAGCTGAAGTACGCCTTCGATGTCTGGCGTGCCCCCGTATCGCAGCTCACCAAGCTGGAGGCAGCAATGCTGCGCCCCATGAGGATGATTCTCGGCATCAGCCCTAAGACAAGCAAGTGGATTACACTCTTTCTGGCGCGCTCTTTGAGTGCGGAGCGTTTGCGGCGGGCGGCGCAACTGAAGTTCTATGGACGGCTGCGTGTTCTACCGGAGGAGCGATTTCCTGTCATCGCATCTCAAGTCAAATCCGACTGGACTGCGGAGGCCGAAGGCGCTATCAGGGACTCAATGGATCTACAACAAGGGCTTCAGGAGCTCCTAAATAGCTCAGAGAAGGACCTCGAGGGTTGGAGTTCGACTTTGGACAAGTGGGCCCTTCAGCAGGACGTCAAGATGGTGCAGCAACTGATGTGGGACAAGCGAGAGGCAGGCAGCGATCTTACTGATGGCCTGCGAGTCATCCTAAGACAAGTCTTTGGAACTAAGGAGTTCCCAAGATGGGTAGCCCTTGATGATGCGCATTATAATCTGCTTCGGAGAAGGTTGCTCAGCTGCAACAACCGCCTTCGGTTGTACCGCAGCAAGTTGGTCAGTGGCATGTCCCCTCGCTGCTTCTGTTGTCATGATGATGTCAATGAGTCCCTTGCGCACTTCTTATGGGATTGCCCCATGCATGAGGCGAGACGTAAGCAGCTGTTGCCGAGTATGCAGAGGCTCGGTGGCATGGCTGTGGGGGGTGCTGAGGGGGATGGAGGGAGTGAGGAGGGTGGTGAGGTCGTAGGCGGTGAGGTTGTGGTGGAGGATGTGTTGCTTGGGCGGGAGCGGGAGGGCTCTGTGCGGCAGGGTTGGGATGATATGTCGCCTGTGGATCAATCACAATTGTTTTGTAAGCTTTTTCAGGGGAAGTCGCGCTTCCGCAGTAACTTTAGGCTTGCTGCGTTGTTAGGGGTTACAGCGTTGCGTCCCCCTCCAAAGTTGGATGTGTTGTTTGGATCATATGTGTCTGAGTGTTGGTCTGCTAGGGAGGGTAAATGGGAGGAGCTTGGGGTGGAGGATGGGGGCGAGGAGGTGATTGACCTCACTGAGGTTCCATCAGCTTCTGTCCCACCCTCTCCCCCAAGTGACGTTGATGTTGCGCGGCGCGGCCGTCCGCGCAGTGTGGACGTCCTGGCTATAGAGAGGGGTCGGGAGCGCAGCGTAGTGTCTCCGAGTTCTTCTCTTCAGCTAACACCCTCGCATCTAGCTCTTCATGCACTTCACAGCCCCCATCTGCCCCTGCTGTTGCTGCTATGTTTGGTGTTCTGACAATTCGTTGGGATCGGCTGACCCCGGTGACCCAATGGAGGCACATGTCCAGGATCTGGATCTGATGCTATAGTCTGAGGAAGCCTATTATTATTATTATTATTATTATTATTATTATTATTAGTAGTAGTAGTAGTAGTAGTAGTAGTAGTAGGCATCTATATGTGTATATGTGCGTGTACGTGTGATAATAATGCATATATTGCACTCGTTCCTGATCCATTAGGGCGTCTGATCCTGTTTACGTACGTGTTTATACGTGTATATGAATTCATTGTTTGTATTTGTGGAAATTTTCGCTGTGTATGCATAGCACTCGTTCGTGCGTGATTGTTGTGTCCATCCCTGTATGAATGTATTTATTGTACGGATTAATATTGTGCACGCGTGTAACTTGCTCCTGCGCCATCGGGATGTCCAGCCCTGTATGTATGTTAGAATGTACGCATGCGTGTATATATACATATATATATACATACATATATATATATATACACATATATATATATATATATATATATATATATATATATATATATAAATCATGTATGTACCCGGGAACTCCGTGCTCTCGGATGGCCGCTCGTATATAGGTATGTATCATGTATGCATGTATTTATGTATGTATTCATGTATGTCTTCATGTACGCAGGTATGTATTATGAGTAGTATATATATATATGATCACGTAAGTAGCCATACCATATAAAAATAAAGGTATGATAGTATATCCATCTATGCTGACCTATCGAAAGGTATGACCAATCTGAACTACCAACTACTTATCTATCCGGAAGTATGAATTTATACATTTGGCAGCGTATGTATCATCTATGCATGTGTCCACATAAGTCTGTATCTACCAGGGAAGACCGCGCTCTCGGATGGCAGCTCGTATATAGGTATG
>WBZZ01006983.1:37500-40000 GCA_019918135.1 Paulinella micropora | reverse complement strand
ATGTTATACCTCAGTACAGGTCCAAGCAGACCCAAATGTGCCCATTCCGACGCGATGAGTTTGCGGGTAGAGAAGGTCGCATCAGTGTACTCCACATACTACATAAAACACACACAGACACACAAACACATACGCACACACACAAACTCACACACACTCACACGCACGCACACGCACACACATGTATATATATATATATATATATATATATATATATATATACGAGAATACAACTCTCAGCGTGTTTTTTTTCACAGCATGATAAACACGCATATTCATACTCATACAAAATCACACACTCTATCATACCCACATAAAAGCATTCACTGCCTATTACCTAGGTAATTACCCTTGTTGTGGTTAGCTTCCCGGGGAAATTCCGAAATTTCAGGGAATTTTCCCGGGAAGCCAACCACATCAAGGGTAATTACCTAGGTACTTGGCGGTGAATGCTTTTATGTGTACCCGGGCTTTGAGGTAGACGCTGCCAATTTGTCCTTGTGACTCGTCATTAACTAGCCAGATATCACCGTGGCCACTGGACAGGGGACCTGACGGCCGATAGTCCCTATATATATATATATATATATATATATATATATATATATATATATATATATATAAGCTTATATTTCACTTCTTCTGTTACGATGTAACATGTGTGTGCTGTGAATGATATTAATTTCTACATATAATATGCATATATACCATTCCGCGTTTTGATGTAGTATACGTGTGTGTCGTATAAAAACTAATTTCTGTATACAATATACATACATACCATTCCACTTCTGCCGCACGAGGAAAACGCGATTGTTTGTATAAAGTATTATATATATATATATGTATATATGTGTAAAACATTTTTTATGTATTTACATGCACACTTTTCTGTCGCATTGCAGTAAAACTATGTTTGCATAAAATATCTTTCTACGTATGATGTTTATATATATTTATACCACTCCATTTCTTCTGCAGCGATGTAGTACACATGGGTGTTGGCCACGCTCGGTAACACAGTCTCACCTTCCACGTGCATGTGAGTCACCTGGAGGGATAGGCATAGCTGTAGGCATTATGTATGTATGTATGCATGTACGTATGTATGTAATCATAATGTACACATTAAAGCATTCACCGCCAATTACCCTGGTAATTACTCTTAATGTGGTTAGCTTCCCGGGAAAATTGCCCGGGCCGATCGGAACTTGGGCAATTTCCCCGGGAAGCTAACCACATTAAGAGTAATTACCAGGGTAATTGGCGGTGAATGCTTTTATGTGGTATGTTTGTATGTATGTATATTTCCGCAGCAGCGCCGCCTTCTCCGCCTCGCTCAACCAGCCCTGCCAGCATGCACATAAAAGCATTCATCGCCAATTACCTAGGTAATTACCCTTGATGTGGTTGGCTTCCCGGGGAAATTCCCTGAATTTCGGAATTTCCCGGGAAGCTAACCACAACAAGGGGAATTACCTAGGTAATTGGCAGTGAATGCTTTTATGTGATGTATGCATGTATGTATGTATGTAGGCATAGCCATAACCATGGACATAGGTATAACATAGTACGTGAGTGTGTTTGCCACGCTCGGCAACAACACAGTCTCATTTTCCACCTGTAGGTATAGACATCGACATGAACATAGGCATAAATATACGTTTGAGCGTTTGCCACGCTCGGCGACACATAAAAGCATTCACTGCCAATTACCTAGGTAATTACCCTTGTGGTGGTTAGCTTCCCGGGGAAATTCCGAATTCAGGGAATCTTACCGGGAAGCCAACCACATCAAGGGTAACTACCTAGGTAATTGGTGGTGAATGCTTCTATGTGCGACACAGTCTCACCTTTCAAGTGCATCTGAGTCTACCGTAGGCACAGACATAGGCATATCCAAGATATACCCGTGGACATCGACATGGACATAGATTAGACGTAGATGTACTACAGTACACATGAGTGTTTGCCATGCTACGTAACACAGTCTTGGAATGCACGTGCACATGAGTCACCTAGAACAGAGATAGATTTATAGATTGTGTAGGAGATAGATCAGCGAATAAGATAGAATGGACAGATAGATAGACAGACACCATGCCCGCCATGATGTGATCATTCACATGGCAGTGCAATGACCAGGTACAGATAGATGGATAGATAGATAGATAGATAGATAGGTAGATATGTTTGGTCTATCAGTGCTGCATATCCGAAGACATGGGCATCCGTTCCACCCAGTCACCCGAAGGTGGCTGGGCAGCGGGCTGGAGATGGACATTTAGTCCTGGGTCGATGCAGTCTGACGGTTCTACGCGGGATAGATAGATAGATAGATAGAAAGATAGATAGATGGATCGCCATAGAATCCTTGACGTGGCAGCGCAGCGACCAGTATAAATAGATAGACGGATAGACAAGGTAGATAGACAAAATGGATAAATACCATGCCTGCCATAATGTGATCGTTCACGTGGCAGTGCAGCGGCCAGTCCCC
>WBZZ01006983.1:12500-17500 GCA_019918135.1 Paulinella micropora | reverse complement strand
ACAGAAACAAAAAACAAAAGAAACAAAAACAATACAAAAAGACAACAACAGAAGCAACGACAACACAAAAAGCAAACACGAACAAACAAACACAAAGCCAGACAGGGGCAAGGGAGACGATACTGTACTATAAGGCAAGAGAAGGCGCCGGCAGAGGTCAGACATAACCAACATAGGGCGCAAGTGAGATCAATTGACAGTCATTGAGACAGCCCTTAAGGAAACTGCAGCACCTAACGCAATTCACTCGCACCCAGAGGCCATCGTAGCCAGGAGGGTGTTGTGCAGAGCGTAGTAAGGCTCGACGTGGCGTACTCGCGACGCGATTATGCCGAGTGCTGCAATATCCATAAGGACCAGCCCAAGCCTGGCAACCTCATAGACATGCAGCCTCAAGCTAGTCGAGCCAAACCACTCCGCACCCCACCCCCCTATAGACCAGAAGAAACTCCACAAGCTTTTTTTTTTTTTTTTTTTTTTTTTTTTTTTTTTTTTTTTTTTTTTTTTTTTTTTTTTTTTTTTTTTTTTTTTTGTTGTTGTTGTTGTTGGCTGCCTGCTGGCTGCTGGATGCCTGCTAGCTGCTGGCTGCTGCTGACTGAGCAGCCAACTGCTGGCTGCTGCTGCTGCTGCTGGCTGGATGGCTGGCTGCCGCTGCTGTTGTTGTCGTTGCCCTGTTGAGGTCAATTGGTGATAGTGTTTTTGTTGTTTGTTGTGGTTGTGGTTGTTTGCTGTTGTTATTACTTCTGTTGCTTGTTTGTTGTTGTTGACGATAAGGATGTTAGATGTTGTGATGGTGGTGGATGGTTGACCCCCCCCCCCCCCCCCCCCCCCCCCCCCCCCCCCCCCCTCCCTCCCTCCCGGGCCTCCCCCGATTGGGCTCTTGTTTCTTCACAGCCTCACTACCCTCTCACCGGTTCGTGGTCGGCGTAAGTAAGTAAGCGACTGAGCGAGTCAGTAAGTAAGTAAGTAAGTAAAGCAAGTAAGCATATACATATTTATATGTGCATAGGAGTGGCAGCATGCAGCGTATGCACGCCCCATGGAGCACGACAACTTTGTAAGTAAGTAAGTAAGTGAGTAAGTGATTCAGTAAGTAAGTGAGTAAGTAAGTAAGTAAGTAAGCAAGTAAGCAAGCAAAGTAAGCAAAGCAATCAAAGCAAGCCAATCAAGCAAAATCCAAGTTCGCAAGCAAGTAAGTACGTAAGTCAGTAAGTAAGTAAGTATATATCTATGTATGTATTCATTCTAGTCGGAGCTAGAACGCGCCCTTGGGCAGAACAGCACAAACAACGATTATGTAAGTGACTATGTATGGTATGTATGTCTGCCTGTGTATGTCTGTATGTTTGTCTGTATGTATGTATGTCTGTATGAATGCATGTATGTATGTATGTATGTATGTATGTATGTATGTATATGTATATGTATATGTATATGTATATGTTTATGTTTATGTATGTGTAGGTATGTATTGTATGTATGTATGTCATGTATGTATGTCATGTATGTATGTCATGTATGTATGTATGTATGTATTTATGTATTGTATGTATGTATGTATATGATTAGGAGGCGAGGATTGCAGCTATGACAGAGCACGAAAGCAGCACACGAGAACAGCGCGAATACGTAAGCTGCCTACCTACCTAACCTTACCTACCTGCCCTCCTACCTACCTCTACCTACCTACGTACCACCTGCCTAGGTACTCTAACTACCTACCTACCCACCTGCCTACCTACCTACCTACCTACCTGCCTACCTACCTACCGACCTACCTACCTTTACCTACCTGCCTACCTACCTGCCTGCCTGCCTACCTACCTACCTGCCTGCCATTACGTAAGTAAGAAAGTAAGTAAGTAAGTAAGTAAATGGCCTGGAACAGCGCGAAAGCAGCACACGAGAACAGCGTGAGTATGTAAGTAAGTAAGAAAGAAAGAAGGAATGAATGAATGAAGAAGGAAAGGAAGAAAAGAAAAGAAAAGAAAGGAAAGGAAAGAAAGAACAGAACAGAACAGAACAGAAAAGAAAGGAAAGGAAAGAAAGAACAGAACAGAACAGAAAAGAAAAGAAAAGGAAAGAAAAGAAGGGAACGAAAGAAAGAAAGAAAGAAAGAAAGAAAGAAAGAAAGAAAGAAAGAAAGAAAGAAAGAAAGAAAGGAAAGAAGGAAGGAAGGAAGAAAGGAAGGAAGAAAGAAAGAAAGAAAGAAAGAAAGAAAGAAAGAAAGAAAGAAAGAAAGTTTCCTAGAACAGGGCGATAGCGCCCGAAAACAGCATGAATATGTTATAAGTATGTAAGTAAGTAAGTAAGTAAGTATGTATGTATGTATGTATGTATGTATGTATATATGTAATTCTGTATGTATGTATGGTATGTATGTATGTATGTATGTATGTATGTATGTATGTATGTATGTATGAATGTCTGTTATGTATGTTTGTATGTATGTTATGTTATGTATGTTATGTATGTATGTATGTATGTATGTATGTATGTTATGTGTGTATGTATGTTATGTGTGTATGCATGTATGTATGTATGTATGTATGTATGTATGTATGTATGTATGTATGTATGTATGTATGTTATGTATGTATGTATGTTATGTATGTATGTATGTATGTATGTATGTATGTTATGTATGTTATGTATGTTATGTATGTTATGTGTGTATGTATGTATGTATGTATGTATGTATGTATGTATGTACAGGAACGGAATCTGGAGCGTGCCATAAAGCTTAGCGAGGAAACGGTAAGATAAGATAAGATAAGATAAGTAAGTAAGTAAGTAAGCAGTAAGGATATATAGGTAGATAGATAGATAGATAGATAGATAGATAGATAGATAGATAGATAGATAGATAGATAGATAGATAGCCTGCTTTTTCTAAGTAAGTAAGTAAGTATGCCATGAAGCAAAGCGGAAATGGTACATAAGTGAGTAAGTAAGTAAGTAGGTAAGTAGGTAAGTAAGTATGCCATGAAGCTAAGCGGAAATGGTAAATAAGTGAGTAAGTGAGTAAGTAAGTAAGTAAGTAAGTAAGTGTGCCATGAAGCTAAGCGGTAAGTAAGTAAGTAAGTAAGTATGCGATGGAGCTAAGCGGAAATGGTAAATAAGTGAGTAATTAAGTAAGTAAGTAAGTAAGTAAGTAAGTAAGTATGCCATGAAGCTAAGCGGAAATGGTAAATAAGTGAGTAAGTGAGTAAGTAACTAAGTAAGTAAGTAAGTCAGTAAGTCGTAAGTAAGTATGCCATGGAGATAAGCGGAAATGGTAAATAAGTGAGAAGTGAGTAAGTAAGTAAGTAAGTAAGTATGCCATGAAGCTAAGCGGAAATGGTAAATAAGTGAGTAAGTGAGTAAGTCAGTAAGTAAGTAAGTAAGTAAGTAAGTATGCCATGAAGCTAAGCGGAAATGGTAAATAAGTGAGTAAGTGAGTAAGTAAGTCAGTAAGTAAGTAAGTAAGTATGCCATGGAGCTAACCGGAATGGTGAATAAGTAAGTAAGTGAGTAAGTAGGTAAGGAAGTGAGTAACTAAGTAAGTAAGTAAGTAAGTAAGTATGCCATGGAGCTAAGCGGAAATGCTAAATAAGTAAGTAAGAGGCGTCCTTGGCTGCATCCCCGGGCAGTTGACAGAATCTATGTATTGTATGTATGTATGTATGTGTATGTATGTATATATGTATGCATGTATGCATGTATTTAGTGTACAGAATCTACTCAGCCAGTTGTCTGAGTATGAAAACCTCTCTCTCTCTCTCTCTATATATATATATATATATATATGTATATATATATATATGTATATTATATATATATGTACATAAACATGCATAAATACATATTACATATATACATATATATATATATATATATATGTGTGTGTGTGTGTGTGTATGTATGTGTGTGTGTGTGTATCCTTCCTCCTCTTCAAATCATGTACGTCTGAATGTATGTTTTGTAGAGAGAGGCATCCTTGACTGCGTCCCCAGGCAGTTGACAGAATCTCTGTATTGTATGCATGTATGCATGTATGTATGTATGTATGTATGTGTGTATGTATGTATGTATGTATCCTGTATGTATGTATGTATGTATGTATGTATGTATGTAGAGAGAGGCATCCTTGACTGCGTCCCCAGGCAGTTGACAGAATCTATGTATTGTATGTATGTATGCATGTATGCATGTATGTATGTATGTATGTATGTAGAGAGAGGCATCCTTGGCTGCGTCCCCGGGAAGTTTACAGAGTTTAATGCGACAGGTATTTATGTATATGTTATGTATGTATGTATGTATGTATGTATGTATGTATGTATAAATGGATGGATGTGTGTGCAGTTTACAGAGTTTAATGCGACAGGTATTATGCGTTGTATTTATGTATATGTATGTATATGTATGTATGTATGTGTGTATGTATGTATGTATTATGTATGTATTGTATGTATGTATGTATGTATGTATGTATGTATATATGCATGTATGTATGTGTGTGCAGTTTACAGAGTTTAATGCGACAGGTATGTATATGTTGTATGTGTGTACGTATGTATGTATGTATGTATGTATGTATGTATGTATGTATGTATGTATGTGCAGTTTACAGAGTTTAATGCGACAGGTATAAATGTATTGTATGTATGTATATGTATGTGTGTATGTACATGTATGTATGTATGTATGTATGTGTATATATGTATGTATGTATGTATGTGCAGTTTACAGAGTTTAATGCGACAGGTATAAATGTATTGTATGTATGTATATGTATGTATGTATGTATGTATGTATGTATGTATGTACATGTGTGTGTGTATGTGTGTATTTATGTATGTATGTATGTATGTATGTATGTATGTATGTATGTATGCATGTATGTATGTTATGTATGTATGTATGTATGTATCTTTGTATCTTTGTATGTTTGTATGTATGTATGTATGTATTGTATGTATGCATGTTTATATGTATGTATGTATGTATGTATGTAA